>JARQZK010004673.1:0-24102 GCA_030704885.1 Cynegetis impunctata
AAAGAAACACCTGGCATCACAATTGGCTGCACACCTGCACCCAAACAATAGGAACAATAGACCGGCCATGATTTATGACCTTGAGCTGTCATCATCAATCATTTTTAATGGCTCTGGGTGCCGCCCACCTGTCATGTTTAACAATAGACCTGTCATGATTTACGACTTCAACTGAATGATTTCTACTAACGATTTCATAACCTCCATATTTTCAGCGACTTGGTGAGCTCAAATTGGATAAAAGGTGGGAGTATTTCTTCTTTCCTCATTCCTGTGGAAATTGATAAAATACGAGAATCCAAAATATCTTCATGAGATACTCAGTTTGAGATCTGATATTCGTATTGTAAACATAATTGTAAATAGCAATATTATACCCCAACATTGTACAACTAAATTCAAGGGCTGCTTTGTTTACGCAGCTCCGATTATTCTAAATAGGTGGATTAATATTCTCTGATTTCTATTGAAAACCACACGGATGTCAACGTTAGATCGATGATGTTACTATTTTCCTCGTTTATTTTATTTTGTTTTTCATTTCATAATTTTTCATAATGATTGTATCATGTAAATTTTTGGATTTAATTAACTGTGTGTATTTCAGGTCGAGTGGAAGAACTGCGAAGCCGAACTCTTATCTTTTGTGTAATATATTATTATTATTTATTTTTAATATTTTCATAAGCACCTGCTCATGAAGATCATAGATATTTTACTGAAGACTATCTTGCACTATCGGGATCCGAAATTTGAGCAGCGATTGCCACTGCCATTATTGAATAGGAAAGCGAATAAAAGTTATATAATACATTATTTAATAAGCATGCAATCACAAAATATGCACAGGCTCGTTATTTTCTATCACTTCATGGAATATTTGTTTAAATTTATCACTGGGGATTCGGGCATTCATTTAGATGCTTATTAACTACAACAGCATAAGCGCATTAGTTATTTCAAATCTCCGATATATTTATTACTATTTGTTGTTGCTTACCGTGTTTGTAGTTCGGTTTTGGTCGACGACAAATATTGACTCAACGTATATGTACATATCACGGCGTGCTGACAAATAACCAGATTGCATGAGAGAAATTCCAATAATTATTTCTTGGCATATGCAATTCCTATGACAATTTCACGTCTATAAAATTTACATGAAGAATACTCTTTAGACAGTATCCGAGTTTTTGTCAACGTTTATTGACTTTTTCAGGGCTGCAATAAATCAACATTAAAACAAACACGATAATGAATATTCATCAAAACTTACATTATCTGTGAGATTAAAAACAACACAACATGGACATAAACATAGGTTTGTTAGAATGAATTTTCTCAGATGCAACTATCTAAATGGTGAGATTCTTACGACAATCATATCTGAAATGAAACGCGAACAAGTAGGTACATAGACATACGACGCGTGGGTAAACATAGGCCAAGCGCCGCGTATTTTTTTTCTGCAATCTTCTACAGAATTGATTTGACTGTTGAAACATGTTCAGGGGGGTCCCCTGAATATAAATCCACGTTGGTGTCATGCGGGGGTGGTCGCGTTAGCCGCCATCTTGGAAAACACATTTTATCAAATATCTAGTGAACCGTGTATCGTACGACAAAAATAGTGAAAATTATTTTCGTAGATAATGACATTCTCTACAACTTTTACTAATAGCTTTTTTCTGTAAAAAGCATAAGTTTTTATTTACAGCGCTCCAAACTTTTTTAAATTTGTTTATTGCTGAATTAATTCTGTAGAAGATGCATTACAAACAGTGTTTTTTTGCTTTGGTGCTTGGCCTCAACAAGCCAAAAGCCAGAATAAAATGTTGGATCTCTAGATGCAAATTTGAAGTTTATCAAGTACGTATAATAATTACTCAGGTTGGAAGTATCTGATTTTTTATCAAGAGCTTCAGGATGATTTTGTATATTGTACATTTCCCAAAAAAGCTGCTTCAGATAATTGTGTTCTTGGTTCAATATTCTGGTATTTACATTGTTTGAATTATGCCCTGTGTCCCTTTTGTATATCGTTAAAAGAAAAGAGATCTGCTTACTTTGATTTTCAGAGTCACTTTTATGTCCTGTGATTCTAGAATATTGAGTTCTGACACGTTTAACCTATAGACCGGGAGATGGTGACACAAAATATTAGATCATTTGTACCAGTTTTGATTTTTAGAATCACTTTCATGTCCTGTGAATCTAGAATATTGAGTTCTGACACGTTTAACCTATAGACCGGGAGATGGTGACACAAAATATTAGGTCATTCGTACCAGTATGGCGGTTCTTCAGGGGTCTAATTACGTAAAGGCAAAAAAGGAAAATAATGGTCATAGCGATGGTACCGGCGGCCCAATCGCGTGGGCGTTAATCGAACGCGTCGGATAAATCACGAGTGTCGAACGATTTGTTCTACAAAAATGCTTGTATTTCCAGATAGTCGAAAAAAAAAGAAGTAGGCGGTAGCGTAATGCCATACTTCTCGGGTGTGACTTACAGCCCGCCATACCGACGCGAATATATTCATTTAAATAAAACAATTCAACCACTTGTACCAGGCTAATTTTTGCATAGCTTATCATCGTCGAGTAGCCATTTACGAAAATCACCTTGCCATACTTTTTCGACAGTTCCCAATGGCCGCCATACCACTGCAAATGAGTAATTTTTTTTTCGTCAAACGATTTGTTTCACCCTGAAACTTTTTTTAACAGTTCTCTGTATGATCATAAATAGGGCGTGGGGAGGTGGCGGATGTGAACAATATTTTTCTAAAATCCTAAGATTTTATTCGTAATTCGAACGATTTGTACCAGTATGGCACTAATATTTCCAGTAAGTTTGAGGTTTAAGGAATAGAAATACAAAGTTTCAAACACCTGGGTGGCGGCAATCTTGTCTTATAAGCAGATGTTATGTTGTATAATATTCTGTGGCTCTCACCGAGTGTGACAGTCTTCCGCCCCATAGTTACAGTATGGGATAATTGTTTTCAGGTTGAATTTCATCCAAATGAACCGAATACAATGATGCGATACTGTAACAAATGATTTTATGTCTTGTACCTCGAAAACGTGTCGAAAAATCAGGTTTTTTAAGTATGGCGCCACTTTTTCCCTCTACTAGAAGTATGGCAAATATAGTAATGGTCGCATTGTAACGTATAATTTCCAAAAATCCAAATGCCATACTACAAAAATTAGCCTGGTACAAATGGTTCAATTGTTTTATTTAAATTAATGTATTCGCGTCGGTATGGCGGGATGTAAGTCACACCCGAGAAGTATGGCATTACGCTACCGCCTACTTCTTTTTTTTTCGACTATCTAAAAATACAAGCATTTTTGTGGAATAAATCGTTCGACACTCGTGATTTATCCGACGCGTTCGATTAAAGCCCACGCGATTGGGCCGCCGGTACCAGCGCTAAGACCATCATTTTCCTTTTTGCCTTTACGTAATTAGACCCCTGAAGAACCGCCATACTGGTACGAATGACCTAATATTTTGTGTCGCCATCTCCCGGTCTACTATGTAGGTATACCGCTTCACAGTAAGTGCATTGTACTTTATACACATCAGATTACAACCTATTCAACTGTTTCAGTCCAGTAAAAAGGAAGGATATTGTTAGATGGTTCCTTTTTTAACCTCAAAACAACTTTGTCAGTTCTGTTGTGAGTGGTTGTGAGTACGGTAGCCCAATGATTTTGATATCTCCTATTCTCTACGTCATGATTTTTTTCTCATATTACGAGATTCAGGACTAATGAATACTATATATATATATATATATATATATATATATATATATATATATATATATATATATATATATTTATATATACCTATATATATATATATTAAAATATTTATTCTTAAGCCAGAATATATGTGTGATAATTTTTGAAATCTTTTTTGGGGATGTGGCGTAGATAAAGTAGATGTCACTTTTTTTTTTCTATATAATCATTTAATTTCTTCCAACGTTTCGGCTTCGTGGAGCCTTTTTCAAGGACTAGCTTAATTTTTCTCGGAGACACCGGACACTCACTTCATTAAAACACGTATACACAGATTTGAATGTGTTTCAAATCTTCTAATATTTCATCTACTTGAGAGAGACTGAGAGATCGGTGCCGTTCCTCGACACTAGAGTGATAAGAACCAATGAACATCAAATAAAGTTGGACTGGTATCAAAAACCGCTAGCTCCTGGTAGATATTTACACTACCGGTCATATTACAATTGGAGCATGAAGTTTAACACGATCACTCAACTTAAAAATAGAATATTGAACATTACATATGTGGATTATAGTTGCAGTTCTTTGCTCAGGTTGGAACGGATTTTGTTTAGCAATGGCTATCCAAGGTTACTTGTAAAGAAGTTCCTTTGGAGTACCAATGCCGTATCATCTAGTTCTTCCTCTCAAATCGATCACCATACAGAGAATGCTTCACAGACTACCAGTCTCAAATATAGATCTTTACCATACATCTCTGATCTAACTGTAAAATCTGACACACATTTTCTCGAATATTGAACACCTAAAATTAGTTAAATATAACTTTATGTCAGGCCGCTGCGCCTTTACAAGGTTGAAGGATGAGATTTCCCAATCCTTGATGTCAGTATATAGGTCAAACAGTTCAGACCGTAAAAATAAGAATAACTCTTCACAAAAGAGATGTCAGAATTAATCCAGATAGATGTGCCTTGGTACTTCATCCATCTAAAATGGGACATCGTTTTGATTTTGAAAATTTCAAGATCCTTGCCAGGATGCCCATTCACTAAAAAAGAATATTTCTGGAAATGTGCCACATAAACCAGAATCTCAATAACGTTAACAAAAGGACGGATATCGCAGGGCTTAGTTGTATATACAGTCATTTGCTTTCTTCAGCGTTTTGAATTGCAGATCTTGCTTCTTTGGGGTGGTTGTTTTTTGAAATTTCTCGTTGACCCTACTGTTTTTGTATGTTGTGGCGCTTCTGTGGTTTCGAAGGATTGTTTTTATTTTTGACATTTGCCATTTTGCCGTTTTTCGATGTTTTCCTTGATGAGGTTAAGTCATCTGTTTTGTTCTTATGAATTTTGAGAATATGTACATTGAATGACTTAACACTATCGGACTTGTTTAGTATTGTATTTACAATTTTTTATTTCTAACTTAACTGTTTTGACATTGTATATTTATATTTTAGAGTCCTGAGGAAGGATATAAATCATTATACGAAATATAGACATGATTGACAAATTGGCTATGTATTCACATTAGTTGGCCCTTTTATATTTTGCCGAGAACTCACATTTTTCTAAATTTAATTTACACGGAAACATTCCATTTTCATATTATATATATATATATATATATATATATATACCTATATATATAATTATATATATATATATATATATATATATATATATATATCTATATATATAATTATATATATATATATATATATATATATATATATATATATACACACATAAGTGTTTCATGAAATTATTTTTTTGACATCACGGAAAATATCTGGGTTAAAAGAGGCTGGGATGGGCTAAAAATCGCTGAAAGTGCTGCCAGATCTGATATATGGTGAACACAGTTTCTGATAAAGGTGTTCTCGGCATTATCCTAATAAGAACAAATCGGGGCTCGCTGCTATTCGCACGCCGAAATAACAGAAGGCGTGCTCTTCGCACTTTATCATTATTACGGTACCCCTGAAATTTATCTGCCGAGTGTCCGTGACAGTGCCGAAACTGATATTCAAACTGCTTTTGTATAAGATAATGAATAACGCAACGAAAATTAAACAATCAATTATGTAGTGCGCCGGAACCTATAACAGTTTTCCACAGAAGGGACGAATTTAATTCACTATTGGGAAGGGTTGAAATATGATCGGTTAACTGATAAAGTACAAACCCCATGTGAAATTAAATCGTTCTCGTGGCCGGTTCATTAACTGTCAAATTATAAATATACAGAGCATTTATTTCTGTATCCCTTTCTAGGTCGCGGGTATCAGCCTTCACATAAAAGTGAAGTTTTCCCGTCAGTTTCCCGTTTTTGTTAATAGTTCAAACAAAATATAGCTACACTTTATTGCAAAGCACTACCAAGCATTAAAAATTCAATGTGGTCTAAATATTTGAGCACATATTTTCCAACATAATACTCACTAATGGAACTATTTTCACCAACTTACTCAATTTCCAGGAAATGAATTTGAAATCGAAGTATTGGTTGAACGATTATTTCTATAGCTATGATATTGCAACTAAAAAACATGAAGTCACTATTTTCAAATTTATTTATACCTACTAACAGATGAATATTATATATATATATATATATATATATATATATATATATATATATATATATATATATATATATATATATATATACATACATATAAAAAATATATACGTAAAAAAAAATAATTATTAATCTTTATTATTTTATGGGAGTCTCACACGCCCTGAGAATGCGTTCGGGATACTCTCAGGATAGTCTATAAAAGATTTGTCCTCTCATACTGATAAAAAAAAATTATTCTTTATTAATCCCTTCGACATTACAAAATGAGAATGTATAGGACAGGTCAAATGAGATAAGTTCCTAGTAGAAGGAAAAATGAACACAACTGATCAAAATAAATGTGATATCCTAGTACTACAAAATAAGCCAACACAGTTTATGCAAAATGACCATCTGCAAAGTATTCCGCTATACTATAATGAGATTTTTCAATCAATATGTGTTTAATTTTTTTTTTTGAATTTTAACTCATTCAATCTCTTGATTTCATCTGGTAAATTATTGAAAATTTTAATGCCCTTATAAGATGGGGAGAGTTCAAATTTCGTTGACCTATGTTGAGGTAGACACAATGTTTCAAAGTTTCTTGTACAATAATTGTGATAGTTCGATAATCCATTAAAACTTCCAATATTACGTTTCATAAACAACAGACATTTGTAAATACAAGGGACCGTCAAAATATGATGTTTGATGAAGGGCGGTCTACAGGAGGAAAGTGGGCTGATATTGAAGATCAGACGAATTATCATTTTTGTGCTAAAAATATCCTATCTACGTCAACTGAAGCCCCCCATAACAAGATGTTGAATTGCAGATGACTGTATATCAAACCGTAGTACACATCTAAAATTGTCTTGGATAGCAAACACACTTTTAATTTATTTATAGCATAATAGGATGTATTCAACTTTTTCTCAATACATTAATGTGTTCACACCATCTCAAAGTATTGCCGAGATGAACACCCAAAAACTTAACTTTTTCCGAAGAAGAAATTTTCACATCTCCCAACTAGAGGGTCAATGGAACAGTGTCCCTGGTTCCGAGAGAAATAATCTTAGTTTTTTCCACATTGACAATGAGTGCATTAGCACTACACCAGTCCATGAAGCTCCTTATCATTTATATATTTATATATATAAATATATATATATATATATATATATATATATATATATATATATATATATATATATATATATATATGTATATATATATAATAATAATAATAATAATAATAATAATAATAATAATGGTTTATTGATCCTGTAAGACATATTATTACATGTATAGGACAAGTCATAAAGATATACACACAAAGATTACATCATTCAAAAATATATTCACTGAAATTATAGCTGTAGTAATCTTTTACATTATAGAAACATTCCTTTAATAAAAAAATTTTGACAGTCTTCTTGAATTTGTTTTTCCGAAGATTTTGAATACATCGTGGTAGATGATTAAAGATCTTAATACTCTAATAAAGTGGAGACATTTCAAACTTAGTAGTTTTATGAATGGGAAAATACAATTTATTCTTATTTCTGGTATCATGCGAATGAAAACTAGAAATTTTTACAATACTATCCTCATTTTCTTTCACATATATTAGACATTTAAATATGAATAAAGCGGCCAAAGTGAGAATACTATTCTCTATGAAAAGGGGTCTGCATATATATATATATATATATAAATAAAGATATATATATATATATATATATATAAATATATATATATCTATATACAGATATATATATATATATATATATATATATATTTATATATAATATCTATATACAGATATATATATATTATATAGATTATATATATAATATATATATATATATATATATATATAAATATATATATATATATATATATATATATATATATATATATATATATATATATTTATATATGTTTTGTTTTGAAATTAAAGCTTTGTAATAGATGAATCTGCTGCTTATGAACTTTTTCCGTTTTTAACTCTTCATGAGTTACGTATTTCAGCTATATCGTAATTCTTACAATGCGATATATACTCAGCATACCATTGCGCTGCTAAAAAATGAACAATAAAATTAAGAAAATAAATTTTTGAAAAGAAAGACATGCCCCTAACTAATCTAATTGTGGAAACTGATACGTCGATGAAGTCGCAAACAGTTACTATAGTCTGTCCAGCGAGAGTTGGCGTGCACGTCAATCAAATATGGCGTCGATGGTGAACACTGTTGCCAGACGTAATAAATAATTTTAAATCTAACTTTAACTTACAAAATCTTCGAAGAACTAGGTGACGCAGCGACTGTCAAAAGTGAAATGCCGGCGCGTTGGTCGAGAGGGTCCGACAAACTTGCAAATTTTGAAATAGAATGACAACCTAACAACCATTCAACTTATTTTCATTACTCGGAATGTTAATATTTCGTGAGAGATTCATACGATTTCATATGTTATGGACAGAATGGATGATCCGATTACTATCACCATATAACTACTTTTTCAGAAAATTACTTACTACAAATTTTGAGAATTTTGAATTTTATTCTTTACGGCAGGCAGCCTTGCGTCGTTATTTGCGCATGTCTATGACGTGCACGCCAACTCTCGCTGGACAGACTATATGGATGATGCTAATTGAAAAGGAACCAAGTGCCATACTGGCAATTTGCGTAATCAGCGGTTATATAAAATGTCACATTTTCTTGAAATTATTATATTTGCGTGAGTTTTTTTTCAGAAATTATGTTGCAAGTTTGAAATCAAATATTAGTATATAATTTTGAATATTTTTCCCAAGTTTCAAAATATCTATTTTTATTTTTTTTGGTAGATGGCTCCTTTTCAATAATTAAAGAATGGTGTTTTATTACTTGAAAAAGATCCAAACTCTATGGTTCTATTTAAAGAAAATTGAAATAATGAAATGGGTCATTTCAAAGGAACCATTTTATTTTTACAAAATTATAATATAAACCGCAGCACTATTAGAAACCTCAGACCGCATCTTCAACATCAAAATCTGTATTGGAACAAAACCATAAATATCATCGAGTTTTCTATATTATTATTTTTGATTCTGTAAAAGTCAATTGCATCCTTGGGAAAGAACTTTAGTAAAGTCTTGATGTCCTCCCACTTTTTCTAAGAAAAAGTTTTTCCTTCAGGGTAAAGCACTTTTAATTTTTTGTGATCAATAGGAATTTTTTTGCTCCATGTCAACTTGGAGATGTCTATTTCTTTAAAATAATTTTTGTTAGGTGATTATGACTCACATAAAAATATTGAATTTGGTTTTGACTTTTCAAGTTTTATTATTCTTGTTTTCAACCAACTAACTTTCTCTTTATTGGTAGTCCTTTTTCTGTTTGAAATTTGTTTTTCAATATCTTCAGTTGAGTAGAAATTATCTGACTCCATAAGGTTTATCACAAGTTTATTTTGTTTTTTTGCAGCTTCCGATTACAGACATAAAGTCTTTCAGGGTGTAAATCCGAACCTGATTTTCGAGCGCTCTTTCTATTTGACCAAAATCTGTATCGTTAGGCAAAAAGCTGTGCCCGTATTCTAGATATTTGAAACAAACTTTTTTTAATGTGGAATGTTGCATTAAAACTGTTTTTAACAATATCACGATTTTTATGTTGCGATTCTGCCCGCCACAGCTATCTGACAATAATATTAACTCTTCCACTCCTTTTTTAAGGTGCATGTCAATGAAGTTTTTTATACATGAGCCCACTTCCTGAGCTCCTTGTCCTGCTACCTTTCTGCACAAATCAATATGGAGTATTTGTTGAGCCTGCATGAATACCCTCGTTGAAGATACTCAATTGTCTTTTATAATAGACAATATTTGTTGATAGTTTTGGCAATCCTAGTACCTTTTCCATATCGTAGCAGAGGGTTCAAAAGAGTGGGTTTTCACTTGATTCTTTCATATCTTTGTTTATCTGATCTCTGGCAAGCTGCGCCCTTTCAAAATGCTGAACATGTTGTTCTTTTAAATTAAGCTGTTTTCATCAATCTCTGTTGGTTTTCATCTTCTCAGGTTTTTCACCTGAGAAGAATACATATCACACTTGTTACATGTATCTTTCACTGGGGGATTTCGCTTCAAGTTGAAATGTTTATAAAATATTTTTTTAAAGAACTGAAAACTAACTTTTGGAAGTTCATCTGCTAGGTAGAGTTCGTACATTTTACTTTCTGTAAGGTCGTAGGGTAGAAATATCGCTTCAGTTTCGGAACGGGAGTAATGAGAAATATAGCTTGGAAATTTCTTGATATTATTAATAATTTCGTTTATCGAGTCTTCATCAACCTTTTTCTTTCCTCCAGATTTCCCTCTGTCATCTTTATTGTATTATCACAAACACAAATGTTTTAAAATTTGAAAGTAACCAAGCGACACGATCATTTTCTATAAACGGTATTAAGTCGTTGGTTCTTTTTCTATAACAGAAATCTGCTTTTTCCCTCGAAGTCGCTTGGATCTTCAGTTAAAATATCTCGCCAGAATTCCAGTAGGCCCTTGATACTTTTTACACAGTAGTAAATGAATATCAAGCTGTCGCTTGGAACCTCTATCCCAATTTTTGCAATTTGGCGCTTGGTTCTGTTTCAATTATCATCATCCATATGCTATACACACAGAGAATATCTTATGCCCAACAATTCTGGTTAGAAGGCGATGCCGCACTTATAGTCCTTCATCGAAAATTATATTCTGCTGAAAACATCCAGTTATTTTGCACAGAGAAAAAAGGCGGGAGCAGCAGAGCTCCATCACTAAGGGAATATTGAGTATTTCCATGAAAAAAAGCTTAAGAATGCAAATGAGAGTAAATTTTTTTGTTCACATATTTTTCAACGTATCTTTATTAATTTTGAATCATTATTTGTCAGGAAACCATTAAAACATGAATGTATGATTATAAGGAATAATTTGAAAAAAATTTATTCTCCGCATCGAAGTAGATTGAATTATAGTTTTATTTTAATAATAATTCTATTAATATGTTCAATATAACAAAGTGAAAAAGTTACGAATTAAAACAGTGTACATCTATACAAAATAGTAACAATAATACAACAAATATTAATAAACAAACATCCCGAATCAGCTAGTGCTGGTCTTGGGATCAATATGTAACAGTACTCTATGACAAGATAGTAGGTATGCAATATTTACAATGAGGAATAAAATTTAGGATACACTAATAAGATTAATTCAAAAATACAGTTTGCAACAGAAACATATTGAATAATTTCAATTCTTCATCTCCCTCAAAATAATAATATAATGAATATAGAATACTACTAATATAGTTTAATATTAATGGTATACTTCTTTGGCGTTTTTCTTGAAAACGACATAATTATGACCTAACATGATTTCATCAGGAAGCCTATTATACTCTTGTAAAGCCCGACTAATAGGGTTATTCAAAGCAACATTTGTTCTTACGTTCGGTAGTGCTACATGATTTTAGTTTCTTGTATCGTGGTTGTGCATGCTATGCCCATGCAGAATTTTTTCATTACATTTTTGTAATGAATTTACGATCTTGAATGCGTATTTGACGTGTTCAATCTTGAAAATACCATCCAACTGCATTAGATTTTCATTACTGTATAGGACCTCACTGGGAGTCCTTCTATCCAGATCAAATAGCACCTTCAAAACTTTGTTCTGCAAGATTTGCATTCTTTTGAACTGAGTTTGAGAACAGGTTCCCCATATCGTGATTAGATAACTAAATACACTGACAAAGTATGCATTATAAATGTTGCATTTTATGTGTTGGATCGTGAAAATTTTTAAGTTTGTACAATGCTCCTACCATGGGTATTATTTTATCACTAATTTTGTCTATGTGCTTAACCCAATTCAATGTATTAGTGATGCATAATCCCAGATATTTGGTGACTGCAACCCTAGTCAATATATAATCTCCCAGTTGCATACGAATGTTTTCTATTTCCATATTTTTTTGTTGGAAACATATGTATACAGTTTTTTTTTCAATGATTTTCAACTTATTTGTTAAGACCCATTTTCTATATAGTTTCAAGTCCTTATTGATCAGATTTTCTAACGTATTGAGTGATGGACCCGTATAGACCAGTGCAGTATCATCTGCAAAGGTAAAATTCCTTGCGTGAAGATTGCATTTTTTTAAACTAAGCACATGTAACGAGTAAAGAAGTGGACCAAGTACCGAACCTTGTGGTATTCCACAGTTGATATATGAACTATCACTAAGTGTCTCGTTGACTGATACAACCTGTTTTCTATTTTGTAAGAAAGATTCTAGAATTGTATAACTCGACCCCCTTATTCCCATCAAATATAATTTTCTCAATAGTGCCTGGTGATCAACGACATCAAAGGCTTTTTTCAGATCAATGAAAATTGCAACTACGTATCGTTTTTTATCAAGATTTTGTGGTATATAACCGACAAAGTCCATGGTAGTAGTTAATTATTCAATATTTTGTCTTCCATCATAAGAAAGCTATTCGCTGAATATATGACTTAAGATTCACAAGTTAGAGATTTGCATATATACGTCACTATGATACAGAATTTTGTGTATGGATTCTAGAATATGTCCCCGATGTACATATATCTGAAGCGAGGAAATATCCAGTTTAACGCCATGTATGGATCCAATATTCATTTGAATATATAGCGAAGCGTCACGTGCACAATATATCGAATATACAAACATTTTATATTCCAGTCAGATGCTGCAAGACATCATAAATTTATGCTTTCGAAAACTTCCATCGCTAAATCAAGCGTAAATTGAGATTTATTCAGAGTATAACAATATACCAAACTATATTTTTCCGAGCGCTTTGCACGACTTTTCTGTTCCGATGAATTTTTGGTCGGTTGATTCATTTTAGGAATTCAGAGAAAAATGATATGAAAAAACAGGTGGTTTATGAGACACCTCAATTTCTATGAACTTCTTATTTCCAAATATAGAAATTCATCTCTATGAAAAATTTGCCACATTAATTAATTATTGAAATCATCTCGGTACAGAATAAATAGTTATCGAATATTTCCATATAATATTTTATATGGCGTCACAAGTTTTTTCGTATAATTTCATAATCCTACTAAAATTTTTATTTTTTGATTTCTGATATTCTAGTTGAAAAAAGAAATAGCCTACTGCGATCTATGAGAAGTGATGAATGAATTGTGTTAGCAAAATTCAAAATGTATATAGTAAATTTTTCTGATATATTATGGTTTATATATATATATATATATATATATATATATATATATATATATATATATATATATATATAATCTCTTGATAATTATTAGCAATAACAGGCTTGTTGAATCACGAATGTCGTGGCGAAACGTCAACTTTTCAATGAAATCGAGTTTTTTGAGATTCAACGAGCCTGTTATTGCTAATAATTATCAAGAGATTAGAAATAGTTCACAGGCAACAACAATTCGAATAAACAATTATATATATATATATATATATATATATATATATATATATATATATATATATATATATATATATATATATATATATATATATATATATATATATATATATATATATATATATATATATATATATATATATATATATATATTATTGATGCGTTCGTAACTGACCTAATTTATTAATTAAATAATATTTATACTGGTACGAGGTCATTTAGTAATATTTAGAAAGTTTTATTATTACTTAATGACCTCATACCAGTATAAATATTATTTAATTATATATATATATATATATATATATATATATATATATATATATATATATATATATATCAATCATTACCTATAGGGAATAATTGATGATTCATAACAGTAGTAAAAAAAGTTGATATACAATTCCAAAATTGAAATTATCCAAAACGACCATCTTTAATATAGAAATTCAGATCAGAACTTAAAAGTTGAATAGAATATATATACATATAAATAACTATCAAATTTCAAATTGGATATTTGATAATATTTTAATATTTCAGCTCAAATTATAGTATTTTTCAGATATAAAATATCACTTTAATGAAGACAGTAAAAAGAGTGAAGTCAAAATATACGTTTTTATTTAAAAATTCCATAAAATATTAATATTAATTATGTCGAAAACGTTGAAAATCCAGTGAAAATTTGCAGTATTCTAATTGAAGATTTAAGAAATTATAAAGATACAGTTTATCATTATTCGCTGTAGAAGAGAAACCGCTCAAGATGAAACAAAATATAACTGCCATCAGATAAAAGAAGTGTTGGCCATATTTGAAAATACGGCACGGTAAAATACATTAGAACTACGAAATAAAATTGGATATAAAAAGGAACTAACGATTCAAAATAATTGGAGTCTTAAGAAATCATACTATTAAGAACAAAAAGTGGAAATCATAGAACAGTGAAATCGTGAGTACACAATTTTATTTGTATTGGCCAATACTATTTCGGTAAAAACATTTCAAAAGAAAATAGTTTTAGGCATATATTTGATCAGTGGTGTTGTGTTGATTGTTTTCATATAATTGTCATTTATTTTAGTTGTTTGAAATTTGATTATTAGAATAACATTTTTGCATGTGAATGTTTGAGTTTTCATTTGAAATCAAAATTATTATTCAAAATCAAAACATAGTACCCTCCCTGAAAAAGAGTCTGACAGAAATTACAAACTGAACATCAATATTAAAAATATGAACACTTTATTAGTATATATATATATATATATATATATATATATATATATATATATATATATATATATATATATATATATAAATGTGTATATATACTTATATATATATATATATATATATATATATATATATATATATATATATATATATATATATATATATATAATTATCGTAACACGAAATAATATGGAAAAAAGTGGCCTGGATCAAAGGAGGTCAAACCAAAATTTGTATGAAAGTGAGAAACAGCTTATCGATGTGGATCTTTTCTTTCATGTAATCGCAACCCTAGAAAAACGAGCTCTGATCTTCATCAAGGCAATAAGTGAAGTGAAAATCTATGACCAAACAGTTCGTGCAAGACTCCTAGAGTATAGAATAAAAGCAGGAAGATAGCAGAAGAAAGAACTTCGGACGGTTGATATGATTAGAATAAATCTAACTTGGAATGAAAAATATATCCATTGAACTGCAAAATATTGGAGAAAAGTATTATTTTCCTACGAGACTCACTATTCCGTGCAATGCGACTAGTCAAAGTTCGTAAAAAAGAATGTAGACGAGACGTTAACCCAAATTCATTTGGTCCAAACGGTGAAATATCTAGTGAAAAAAGATGTTTATGGCCCATGAAAAACTTTTACAAGTGAAAGGTGCGATGAACAGCTACTAAATAATATATATAATATAATTTTGTCGATGTAATGGACCGATCTTTCAACAGGACTAATGTTCACGTCAAGATCCTTAATTGATGGTGAGATTTTTCATCCACAAAGCTACTGCCTTTCAAGCTGGCCTATTGACTCGCCTGACCTTAATCTCATTGAAAATTTTTGGTCCATATACCAGACCAATTGTATATTAGCAAGATGGACTGATGAAAGCGCTGTGATTGAGGCGTGGTACTAAAATGACTCCATGCTAATGACGTCAGGCTTTCATAAAATTCAGAGGAGGATATATTAACTATTAGAAAATATAGGTCCTTATATCATTTAATATTTATATATAAAGAAAAAAATTAATTAGAGAAAAATAAATATATGTTTACATGTATTCACACAATATTATATATATATATATATATATATATATATATATATATATATATATATATATATATATATATATATATATATATATATATATATATATATATATATATATATATATATATATATATATATATATATAAATATATATATATATATATATATATATATATATATATATATATATATATATATATATATATATATATATATATGTATACAGAGGCGGATTAAGCGTTCAGAGCGCCGTAGGTAAGTATCTCATCGGCGCCCCTATATTAACTCGTACTATAATTTGACCTTAACCGATATACCACCCTTTAGAAAAACGCGGTGAGATGGGAGCCAAGGAAAAAAGAGCATGAGTTTACATGAGATCAATATTGTAGGACAGATCTTATGATTTCGGTTTACAATATTTAAAAGCTTCAAGGTACGACTGGCACGTAAAATGATGAAATTCGCTTTATAATAATATCTGGCTTTACACACCAGTCGTATAAATTAAATTATTGAACAGGGTAAAAAATTAATTGAATCAGTGTTGCCGATATTTCATTTATATACTTAACTAACTTCAACACGGATACAAGGTTAAATTTTCAACACGAACTGAATTTTTAAGAATACTTAAAGTGGACTTAAAGGCACTCTGGTAACTCAAAGTTAGATATAATTGGAAATAATTGAATTATTTACAGTGAAAAATGAAATTATAATGGAGTATATGTAAAATTGAGCAGCCTTTTGGCTCGCCTTTAAAGTTGCAAATTTTCATTTACCTACTTGTTGTTACAGCTTGAATGACAAAATAAAAAAAAAATTAAAAATTTCGGCGCCTACATTTTTGTCTTGCGAAATTGTTTAAAGATTGCAATAAGTTTGATTCTTTGTTAAGTATTGCTAACGAATTTAATTTTATATCTATCATAGTTGAGCGGAGATAAATTTTCAGTCTCTTTATACAGAAAAAGCTCAGCTCACTACTACATTTGCTGACTGCCGTCGATACACAAATCTTAAAGCTATGTTAACGTTTATATAAATTGTTTCAAGTTTTTCATTTCTAAGAACCTTTAAAATTGCGTTGGTTGTTCGGTGCAGTTTTCCACCTCGAGCCACCGTTGTTAAATGAGAAGGCAGGTGAATGAAATCATCCACAAAATAATTTTCTAAATCACCGGAATACATTGTTACTAAAGTACCTACTTGCTCTATTTCGAACTTCTTCAGTGCTCAAATTGGTCCAGTTGTTTAAAAAAAAAATTTACTGTAAAAATTACTGTATGATTCTCGTGTC
The DNA here is from genome assembly GCA_030704885.1 of Cynegetis impunctata. Taxonomy (NCBI): domain Eukaryota; kingdom Metazoa; phylum Arthropoda; class Insecta; order Coleoptera; family Coccinellidae; genus Cynegetis; species Cynegetis impunctata. The sequence goes on from JARQZK010004673.1 coordinate 17,457, forward strand.
TTTTGAAGTTCAACCACAAGTTTGTCTATAATTACTGAAAATACTGTCACTTTGAATGTGTCCCAACCAGATAGTGAAGAAGTAATATCTTCAGCAGATGCATCTACTGTAAGTTTTTTCTTCCGAATCCTCTTTTTATCCTTTTCATATTCTTTGGCTAGTGAGAGTTCCAAAGCTTGCTGCTTATAGTTATTAAAATTTTCCCTTTCTGCAGAAATTATGTGAATCAGAACAAAGTTGTTTGTAGGCGTAAGTTTTAGTCAGTCCCATCCGTTGAATTTATCTTTAGTTATAAATTGAAGCAAACTGAGGTTGTAATGAAAAATAATAGTTTATATTGTCTAAGTAGGTGGCTTACTGACTGGCGCAATAAATTTTCTGCTTCATTGTATATTTTTTCTTTATTTTACAATTCCACCCGCGCGCCCCTTTGTACCCTCATGCTTCAATTTCGGAGTTTGAAATTATACATCAATTTTACTGGTATAAAAAAAACTGGTTTAATTCGCATAATTCTAAAAACTTTACATCCTCATTTAAAATCTAAATCAGCGTGAGCAAAAATTGCCAAATCTGGAAACAAATTTAGATGTTTGTGTTGAGTGAGAAAACGATGTAAACTTGGGTAGTGGACAGATGTCTATGGAATTTTAGAAAACAAAGTGAAAACGGCTACATAAGATGCTCAAAAGGTTGCCCGTTTACTTCAGTGCAACAGTTCATGTGATCTTTAAAACTTCGCAATACATCCTGCAATTCAGCGTTGCCAAACGTCCCGATTTTGAAATCAAAATTAAATGTCCCGCGCGGGACAGGCACAGTCCCGCTTTTCGGGGATAACTAGACCTTGCAATATTTCGGTAGATAATTTATATGAAGAATTTAACTTGTTGAAATCATCTTTGGACGTATTAGTGGGAAATTGCAAAGACACCACTGCCACCACCGCACAGAAATGGCACCTGATCTTTCAACAGTTTCCAAAACAAGATACCAGGAATATTTTTAAGTTAGTGTCTTTCATTTTAAGTATTCCAACATCAAACTGCTTTCCTGAACGCGTTTTTTCCCAGATGAATTTAAAATGGTCGGTTGCCAGAAATATCAGGAATGAGCAATTCTTATAAATAATTATTCTTTCATGGTAAGTTGCAATATGTAAAACTCACTTCTGAGATTAATGTTTGAAACGCCACATTTTTCTAAGAATAAAACTTTCTTGACTTTTATTTCTGTTTTTTTTATTTTTTTTAATTCAGAATGTCAACTACCTAACGATAGGGTAAGTCTGATTAAAAATATCATATTTTTATTAAAATACATTTTCTATGGCTATTTTTGTTATCTTTTGGCATGCAAACGTAATTTGAACTCAAATAAAAAGATAAATATTTAAAAACTTCTGATTATATACGTTTTTTCACTATGTCCCGCTTTCGATGAAAAAATCCAGCATTTTGCACTCAAAAAGTTTCAAAATCCCGACTTGGCAAAAAAAAATCTGGCAACGCTGTGCAATATGTCTGACTACTGGACTTTTCTTATCTCTACAGTTATCCTTTTTTTAAATTCCAGACCATTGGCAGGTTTTGTGTTTCAGTTTTTCTACGCTGTTTTTGTTCTGGGTAAATCGTTTAATACACCAGTTTCGTTAAACTGTGTTACCAATTTACTCACAGTAGACCTTGTAATGGGATTTCGATTAGGATATAAATTATTGAAGATATTACAAATTTCTTGTTGACTCTTTCGTCTATCGACATATGTTAATATCATTAAAATATCCACTCGTTCTGTCAACTGTCGCTTTTGATAAACACGAATAATAATAAATGATTGAAACGTCGAAGTTGACATTGTTGCAATCATAGGCATCTTAATACCGCTATTATGTTATCTTGTGCAGCAAGAACGCATCTTTACCTATAACTCTAAAATTGTGACATTGAGGTATAGGAAATATTATATAAAAAATTTTAAAATTTCTCAAGGATTTCAAAAATAGAAAAATATATAGAGTAATCCATTTGAAATAACAAAAGTCATTATTTTTACAGAAATACAAAAGATCTGACAACAATGTGAATATCACTATAAAATTGGCCATATCACAGAACCCTCACAATCCAAAATTCATAAAAATCGTGCAAAATGTTATCATAATAATTGAGGCCTTCCAACTCAACTAAATATTTATATATATATATATATATATATATATATTATATATATATATATATATATTTATAAATATATTATAATTATATATATATATATATATATTATATATATAGTATATATATATATATATATATATCATATATATATATATATATATATATATATATATATATATATATATATATATATATATATATATATATATATATATATGTCACCGGAAGATAACGAGATCCGCAATTTTATAAATTTCCTAGGAAATTTATAAACTTTCGTAGGATTCTAATGAGAGAGATAAATTGTATTATTTTACGCCAACATATTCGCAAATTTATCAATTTGCGACGTCTCGTCGTAAGTTTATAAACTAACGGATATCCATTCGTAAGATTCTAAACGGTTCGACCAATCACAGAAGAGCTTTTAATTTTACGCTCCTTTTTAAATACGGCGAATAACACACTACTCTCTGATTGGTCGATGTTGACAGTGGCAAAGCTTGTGTCCATAGACTTAGGTACAATCAGACTTGCCAAACTATAAATTTATCAGTTTCGATTACCTACCTAACACTATTTTTACTTTAAAACTAGGTAGGTACCTATAATTTAGGGTTCCTTTTTTACATAATATGCTAATGACCCCTACTTCACTCTACCAAAATAAAACAACAGAAATAATGTTCTACGATATTAAAGAGGTTTATTTAAAAAGAAAAAACAATCATAAAACATTTTAATGACATTTTTAATTTTTTCCTCTATACATTCCGATTTCTTACTATTTTGGTCATGGCCACTATAAAACTTTCGTAGCTCTGTAGTAAATTTTACTGCGTCAACAAATTTTCTAGCATCTACCGCTCTTTTTTCACCATTTTGCCTGTCCGTAGCTTCTAGGTCGTTCAGTATGGATATAGTTTAGTAGCCTTAGCAAAATAAAACTATTTTCACAGTTCCATCACAGTTATTATATTAAAAACTTCACAAAAACACACGAGCAACCGGTTTATTTATGTTCCTAGGAGGCGGTGGAGAGGAAGGAAAAGGAACACGTGACTTATTCAACCAATCAGAGCGCACATGGCGTTTGGTTGTTGCTTACTTATTATTTCACGCGTGAGATCGGTAAGTTTATCAATTTGCGAAAATGTGGGCGTAAAATAATACAATTTATCTCTCGTTTAGAATCCTACGAAAGTTTATAAATTTCCTAGGAAATTTATAAAATTGCGGTTCTTGTTATTTTCCGGTGACATATATACATATATAGATTAATTGAATTAATCAGGTCTTCTTATCGTTATGAGAGCAAATCAAAAACTTTCCTACGTTTTTGGGGCTCCACTTCCTTCTTCTACTAAACAACAAGGAAAAAACCTCCAATGAATTAACATTCAATATATTGAATAAAGCATGTAACAAATCAATATATATATATATTATATATATATATATATATATATATATATATATATATATTATATATATATATATATATATATATATATATATATATACAGGGGGACCCAGAGCTACGTTATCGGTCTATAAAATTTTTGTCATTGAAGATATCGATATGAAATTTTCAGGGCAAATATGATCCGACCATGTCTATTTTTCAAAATTATTGTGAAGAAAATTGCACTATCGGTTTTGCCGGAAGTGATATCAACTTTGTTATTTCAAATGGAAAACCCTGTATATCCTTTGATTTTCGAATTTCTTAGGTAATTCATAATAAAATTGTCATAGCACTCTTTATACCTAAAATGAACAGTTTTCGAGTTATTAATTTTTTTCGTCAAATTTTGACAGTTGCGTCTTCAACAAAAATAGGCTATAACTTCTTTAAATTTGGATTTACTAAGTTTATTATCACAAAATATTTTGTGATAATAAACTTAGTAAATCCAAATTTAGTTTTGTTCATCATGTTAAATTATCACGTAGTAACGACGGATTCCATCAACTATATAACTTCTTTGTTAGTAGGTCTATTGGTATGCAGTTTCGATTTTTGTAACCTTGAAACATTGTTTTATTCATTCCTTATCAAAATTTTCCATATTTCTAACTAATTACTTGAAAAAATCTAGGGTGAAGTTGGCAAATTTTAAACGTTAATAACTTTCTTATTTCAAATGGAATGCTATGTATATTTTTGCATTATTAAATTACCTTTCGATTTGTATAAACATTCCCTATACCTAAAGTTAATAATAACAAAGATATTTCACAATTTTGTAATAATTTATATAAAAATACACCTGAGAAATCGAATAGCGAGTTATTTTGACGTATCCATGGATACCAATTACAAAAATTGTTTAAAATTTAATTATGTCACCTTTTCTGTTCATTAGGTTTATACCACCTAATGCTGATTCCGAAAAGATATTGAAAAATAGTAATTCTAAGACGTTAATATTCAATAATTATTGTTGTTTATAAACAACATATGTTTGTAGTAGTTTGATGTCAATTTGCAATGTCAAGTTTGACATTATCATTTTGGTCAATAGAATATTACATTTCAACATTATACAGCAAGAAATCAATGCTTATCAATAACAGAATCACAAAACGTAGTTGAATCAGAATAAGAATAAGAATATTTTTGATGTTAAATTCTACTAGCTAGCAGAATATTTCGATCCGCATCTCCAATACAGTAAACCATATTTATCATTTCTTGTCACGTAAAATCCATTTCATTAACTGAACAAATACTAGAAAATGTGACACAATTAGATTTTGAATAATTTTTGTTATTGGTATCCATGGATACATCAAAATAACTCGCTATTCGATTTCTCAGGTGTATTGATATATAAATTATTACAAAATTGTGAAATATCTCTGTTATTATTTACTTAAGGTATAGGGAATGGTTATACAAATCGAAAGGTGATTTGATAGCAAATTTAATAATGCGAAAATATAGATAGCATTCCATTTGAAATAAGAAAGTCATTAACGTTTAAAATTTGCCAAATTCACCCTAGATTTTATCAACTAATTAGTTAGAAATATGGAAAATTTTGACAAGAAATGAATAAAACAATGTTTCAAGGTTACAAAAATACAAACAGCACACCAATAGACCTACTAACAAAGAAGTTATAGCCTATTTTTGTTGAAGACGCAACTGTCAAAATTTGACGAAAAAAATTGATAACTCGAAAACTGTTCATTTTAGGTATAAAGAGTAGTATGACAAATTTATTATAAATTACATAAGAAATTCGAAAATCAAAAGATATACAGGGTATTCCCTTTGAAATAACAAAGTTGATATCATTTCCGGCAAAACCGGATATGCAATTTTCTTCAAAATAATTTTGAAAAATAGACATAAACAGATCATATTTGCCCTGGAAATTTCATATCGATATCTACAATGACAAAAAAATTATGGACCGATTACTTAGCTCTGGGTATATATATATATATATATATATATATATATATATATATATATATATATATATATATATATATATATATATATATATATATATATATTTGTTTGAATTGTTGTTGCCTGTGAACTATTACAACCCTGTTATTGCTAATAATTATCAAAAAGTTAAAAATAGTTCACAGGCAACAACAATTCAAATAAATAAATATTTTAAAAGTAAAACACCTCTTCTGCAAAAATCTCATGTTGTTTATAGTAAACCCTGTAATAATTGTAATAAATCATATATAGGACAAACTTTTCAAAATTTAGAAGAAAGATTGAAAGCACACAAATATACCAAAACACAAACCAGAGCACTAATCAAACATAAAAATAATGAGAATCATATATCCAACTTTAATAGCACAAAAATTTTATAAATAGAGAAAGATCAAAAACGCAGAGAAATTTTAGAAATGTTACATATTCAAACAAATTTAAATGAAGTCGTTAATGATAGAACACATATAAAACATCTAAGTTCAATATACGAAGATTTAGTTCTTCAATTTTTCTAAGAAACAACGTAAATCAAAACAAAATAATTCAACAAACAAACTTAAACCATAACTCATCTTCTTCGACAAAATCTAGACATCTAGAATTTTCAATTTTTCTAAAAAAAGGTATAGTTTAGAACACATGTTCTCCAAAATTACAAGTAATGTCTTTTTAAAGACAAATCCAACAATCAATTATTTTAAATATATTTTGTAAATTACGTGGGTAAAGGTTTCTGTGGTTCCCTTTCCATCTAATATCAACAGACCTGACTGTTGATATTGGACTGAATGACACGTAATTAGTAACTGAAGATGGCCACAGCCGTAATAAAGAATTTTTTGAAAAAAAGATAAATACTACCCTATTCTTTGACTTTTCAAAATCAAAATAATATGAACCTATTTCGAACATAACGTGGGTAAAGGTTTCTGTGGTTTCCCTTGCCATCTAATAATAACAGATTTGAGTGTTAATATTGGACTGAATAGCACGT
>JARQZK010004674.1:0-17500 GCA_030704885.1 Cynegetis impunctata
AAAACTTTATCCTCATAACTTAGTGCACTAAAGTTATGGGATAACAAATTTTCCACTAAGTCACCATTGAAATTTTTGAAATTAACTTCAGTAACCAAACTCATTTTAAAACAATACGCGAGCAACAAGCTATTTTCGGCCATTAGTCATTACGATCACACTACGATTAAATTAATGCTTTCCAACGAATTCACTCGATTTTACCCAAAATTCTATAGTTGTGATTGGTTGACATTGTATGAGACTCAGGCTCCATCGGTGTTGCCATTTACATATGTTTTGCTTTTCTATTGCAATGAAGTATTCATTCGGAGTATTTGCACCGTTGTTTGCTTTTCTGTGGCAGGCATAATGAACGTTGAGAATATACCTCTCTAAGCTTTCCGCAGCGTTGCCACAAATCTTGAAATGAATGAAATGCAGTAAATGTAAATACCTTCTATCTTAATTAATAAATTATATTATATAATGTAGGTTGAAAGGATGGTAGGTGCATAAAATTATATGATTTTGATTAATATGAATATGCTTAATGCTGACTATTCAATATAATATATTAGTGATACACGGAATATTATAGAGGAGGCTTAGCCTCCTTAGCCTCCTTTGACTAGCCGCCCCTGATATATATATATATATATATATATATATATATATATATATATATATATATATATATATATATATATATATATATATATATATATATATATATATCAGTGGCGGCTCGTGAGGTTTTGGTTTGAGGAGGCTACAAGAGGTGTTAAAAATACACCATAGACGAAAATTTTTAGGATTTCAAGGTCAACCGCCTTATAATTTGAAGAAAATCAAAGTAAAACAAGCACCCTGAGCTATTAATTTGTTTTCACTTTCGAGTGTCTACCTTGAGACCTACAACTCCTATTTACAATATTCACAAAAACTCTTCTCAGCCAATTAATCAATTCATCAAATTTTTTTTTCTTTCACAAAATAGGTACCTACCTACCTACTTAACGAATTTGTTAACAGCTGGTGAGAGCAAATAAAAAGTTATTATATATTTTTGAAGATTACCGGGATTCTGCGATCTTTAAAGTTAGCAAAATGATCTATAATATCCTCATAAAATATTTTGTCTTTTGCCAAAAGTTTTACCAATTCATTTTCAATAGACAACAAACTTATATTTTTCAAACGATCCTGGCTCATTGAATTTCGTAAATAAGTTTTAATTCTCTTAAGAGTGGAAAACGAGCGCTCTACGGAAGCCGATGTCACCGGGATAGAAACAATTAGACATAAGAGTTTATAAACTTGGGGTAAATCTTGATTCAAATCATTATCGAACAGGTATTTAATAGTCCTCACATGATTTTCATTTAGACCCAAAATTTCATTGTCATTATAAACAACACACAGTTCACTTTTTATGGCCACCTTATCAAAAAAAGTGTATTTTTGACATAAATTTTCCAAAAGGTTATCTGGAAAATTAGCCGAAAATCCGGTGAACAAATTTTTATTGAGTAAGTCGAAGAAATGCAGTTCTTTCAAATCAGAGAACCTTATTTCCCCCTAATAGTATCCAAAATTTCATAAAATATTTGCTTATAGTGAAGCTCCATATCTGCGTAACTGAATTTCTTTCGTTTTGGGCTAAATTGAGTCGTATCATCAGTAGTTTGAAATACAGAAAATAGTTTTTTAAAATAAACTTCTGCACGAAATTCTGAAATTTTTCCCAAAAGAAACTTGAGCCGATTTCGTGAGTAAATTACATCTGAAAACTTGTGCTGTAAGATTTGAAAAATAATTTCTTTTTTTTAAAAAATTATTTTAAGGATGTTAAAAAATATATAAATTCCTTATCTTGTAAGTGAGATATTAATCCGCGTGCTGTATTTAAAGTTACTTTATCGGTGAAAAATTCCTCACTTTCAACTGAGTATAGAATTAAATCCTCAAATGCTAAGCGGTCCCAAATAGAGACATTTTCACTAGTAAAAAGTAAACACTGCCAACAAAATAATTTATTTTTTACCTGTGATCCGGTTAGGCAAGGATTTCTCTCATAATTCCGTGTATTAAAACCGCGGTTTTGTTTTCTGTTACGCTGCACCAAATTGTTTAATTCAGGGGTAGGTTTTTTTTGTTTTTATCAAAACTTTATCCTCATAACTTAGGGCACTAAAGTTATGGGATAACAAATATTCCACAAGTCACCATTGAAATTTTTGAAATTAATTTCAGTAATCAAACTCATTTTAAAACAATACGCGTAACGCGAGCTGATTCCGGCGTCCATTATTCAGACAGTACGAATTACGATCATACTACGATTCAATCAACGAGTTTACTCGATTTCAGGGAGATTCTATAGTTGTGATTGGTCGACATTGTATAAGACTGGACTTTATCGGTGTTGCCATCTACATGTGTTTTGGTTTTCTATTTCAATGAAGTATTCATTCGGAGTATTTGTTTTTGAGTGGTGTGAGTTTGCTTTTCTGTGGCAGGCATAATGAACGTTGAGAATATATCTTTCTAAGATTTCGCAGCGTTGCCACAAATCTTGAAATGAATGAAATGCAGTAAATGTAAATACCTTCTATCTTAATTAATAAATTATATTATATAATGTAGGTTGAAAGGAGGGTAGGTGCATAAAATAATACATACACGGAATATTATTGAGGAGGCTTAGCCTCCTTCGACTAGCCGCCCCTGATATATATATATATATATATATATATATATATATATATATATATATATATATATATATATATATATATATATATATATATATATTATATACAGGGTGGCCCAGAGCTACGTAATCGGTCCATAACTTTTTTGTCATTGAAGATATCGATATAAAATTTTCAGAAATGATGATGATTATGATCTAAGTCTATTTTTCAAAATTATTTTGAAGAAAATTGCATTTCCGGTTTTGCCGGAAGTGATATCAACTTTGTTATTTCAAATGGAATACCTTGTACATTTTTTGATTTTCGAATTTCCTATGTAATTTATAATAAAATTGTCATAATATTCTTCATACTTAAAATGAACAGTTTTCGAGTTATTAATTTTTTTCGTAAAATTTTGACAGATGCGTCTTCAACAAAAATAGGCTATAACTTCTTTGTTAGTAGGTCTATTGATATGCAGTTTAGATTTTTGTAACCTTGAAACATTGTTTTATTTATTCCATGTCAAAATTTGCCATATTTCTAACTTATTACTTGATAAAATCTAGGGTGAAGTTGGCAAATTTCAAACGTTAATAACTTTTTTATTTCTAATGGAATGCTATGTATATTCTTGCATTATTAAATTTGATATTCAATTACCTTTCGATTTGTATAACCATTCCCTATACCTAAAGTTGATAATAACAAAGACATTTCACAATTTTGTAATAATTTATATATCAATACACTTGAGAAATCGATTAGCGAGTTATATTTGACGTATCCATGGATATCAATTACGAAAATTGTTTAAAATTTAATTGTGTCACCTTTTCTGTTCATTAGGTTTGTAGCACCTGATGCTGATATCCGAAAAGATATTGCAAAAATAGTAATTCTAGGACGTTAATATTCAATAATTATTGTTGTTTATAAACAACATATGTTTCTAGTAGACTGATGTCAAATTGCAATGTCAAGTTTGACATTATCATTTTAGTCAGGAGTACATTCGCATGATCCAACAGTTACTCTAAATTATACATTTCAATGTTTTACAGAAAGAAATCAATGCTTATTAATAACAGAATCACAAAACGTAGTTGAATCAGAATATTTTTGATGATAAATTCTACTAGCTAGCAGAACATTTCGATCCGTATCTCCAATACAGTAAACCATATTCATCATTTCTTATCGCGTAAAATCCATTTTATTAACTGAAAAAATACTAGAAAAGTTGACACAATTAGATTTTAAATAATTTTAATTATTGGTATCCATGGATACGTCAAAATAACAGGCTAGACGATTTCTCAGGTGTATTGATATATCAATTATTACAAAATTGTGAAATATCTTTATTATTAACTTCAGGTATAGGGAATGGTTATACAAATCGAAAGGTAATTGAATAGCAAATTCAAAAATGCAAAAATATACATATCGTTCCATTAGGAATAAGAAAGTTATTTACGTTTGAAATTTGCCAATCACCATAGATTTTATCAGTTCAGTTTAGGTAGAAGGAATGTTTTGACAATTTCATTATAAATTACATAAGAAATTCGGAAATTAAAAAATATACAGGGTATTCCATTTGAAATAACAAAGTTGATATCACTTCCGGCAAAACCGGAAGTGCAATTTTCTTCAAAATAATTTCGAAAAATAGACTTAGTAAGACCATATTTGCTCTGAAAATTTCATATCGATATTTCCAATGACAAAAAAGTTATGGACCGATTACGTACCTCTGGGTCACCCTATATATATATATATATATATATATATATATATATATATATATATATATATATATATATATATATATATATATATATATATATATATATATATATATATATATATATATATATATATATATATATATATATCGGCTTCCATCGAGTCGAATTTGCTGAAATTTGATACCTGGGATTCTTTTCGTTTATGAACGAAACTATCTGGTTAAATTTTTCTAACCGCTGCCATTTTTACGAAGATATTTCTTTTTTTGTGGTTTTGGATAAATTGCCGAACTCCACAGCTTCTGCAGGTTGAGCTAGAGGGTTGAAGTTTGGTACGTACATTGAGAATATGTTTACTTAAAATCCTTTTCTGGTCTCAACTCCTTTGCTCAAACGCGCTGCATTTCGTGGTGAATTCCGTTCGAATTGCATCTCGACCGCACTTCGCGGAATTTTTTTCACAATAGAGGATTTAAATTTTGTATGTTGATGTTGAGATACGTTCCTTCGGTAGTTTTTTTTCTTCAACCACGACGCATTTCGCAAATTTTTTTCATTAAATAATTTTTTTTTCAATTTGTTTTGCCTGTTAAGCGTGATTTTTCAAAATATAATTCTATCCGTTAGAATCGCATCTCGACGCGATGCATTTTGTGCGAAAACACGACTTTAGTGATGGAGCTCTGCTGCTCACACCTTTTTTTATGTCTGACATATATATATATATATATATATATATATATATATATATATATTATATATATATATATATATATATATATATATATATATATGTAAAGGTATATATGTGTGTGTTTGTATAAATATATAACTTTTTTTTTTGACTGGTAGAACTCTGTCGGTCAAATATGGAGATGCAACATCTGCGCCCATTCAGGTTCCATCAGGGGTACCACAGGGGTCCCATATGGGCCCACTGTTGTTCAACTTGTTTGTTCCGGATATGGAGCGTGTTTTCAGGTATTCGGAGTTTCTTATGTTTGCGGACGATCTGAAACTTTATCGAGCAATTACTTGCCAGAAAGATGCCGAATTATTACAAAGAGATCTTGAAGCTTTTTCCGTATGGTGTAGAAATAACTTATTAGATGTTAACATCGATAAGTGCCTAATCATTACGTTCGCTAAAGTTAGAAGTCCAATATTTTTCGAATATAAACTGAATAATATAGCTCTTAAAAGAGAAAAATGTGTACGTGATCTGGGAGTTAAATTTGATAGCGAAATGAATTTTGATCTTCAAGTTTCAGAAATTGTGGCTAAAAGTCTCAAAATGCTGGGTTTTGTGTTAAGAGTTTCTACTGGTTTTTCAATTGAAACACGAAGGGTCCTATATTGTGCTTTCGTAAGATCTATTCTGGAATATTGTTCGGTTATATGGGATCCATATTATAATGTAAATATCGATTTGATTGAGAGTGTACAAAAGAAATTCTTGAGGAATTGTGCTTTTCATTTAGGTCTTCAACGAGATGAATATGAGTACAGTGAAATCTTGACCAGATTAAATTTAAAATCTTTGGAAGATAGAAGAGTTTCTGGTAACTTGAGTTTCCTTTTTAAAATAATAAACAGTACAATAAAGTGCCCAGAACTACTCCAACTAATAACTTTTTATATTAAACAAAGAGATACCAGAAGTTCGGATATTTTTCAGATTGAATTTTTTCATACCAATTATGCGTTGAACAGTCCAATTCCTCGTCTTCTGAAGCTGGGAAACCAATAAAATAATAAATTGAATTTTTTTAATGTATCACCTCAGGTCTTTAAAAATCAATTGAAGAGGCTATAGCGTTTCCGAGGCTCTGCTTTATTTTGTCCTTTTCCTTATAAGTGGAAACAACATTTGTTACATCTTTTAGTAGTTTAAACATTTGACGATTCGGTAATATGTGTTTCTTCTTTTTTTTGTGTAATTTGTAATGTAGACACTAGACATAAGCATTCAATGATGCATTTGATTCACACTTTGTTGAATATGTTTTGTAAATTGGCTTTGCCGTCAATAAATAAATAAATAAATAAATAAATAAATAAAACAGGAGAATTAATTGGAAAAAGCAGCAAGCAAAAAAGTGTACTCTTTTAACACTATATTTCCGATATTTCGACAATGATTACTGTCATCTTCAGGGATGTCATGGAGCTCTGCTGCTCACGAGTTTTACAGAAACATAAGGAGAAACAAATCTTCAACGAAATTCTCAACTAGTTCAATGCATGATTAATTGAAAATTTATTCTTATAAATGATTCATCTCTATTTTCAAGTATAATTATTAATTTGCAATGTTTTGTCTCAGGTGAATGTATTCCTTAATTTATTCAAAGTTCACAAAGTTTTTATATGTTTATTGCACATAAGTTGAACATTCGTTACTTGAATTTCTCTTGTTCTTGATTTTAAAAATACATTCAAACAATGGAAAAATGTTGTGTTATTTAATGAAGAAACTGAAATCGTGAAGTTTATTACGTTACTCATGTTGATGGAACCGCACTCTTCATTCATCGTTTATATATATATATATATATAATATATATATATAATAGTATATATATATATATATATATTATAATATATATATATATATAGTATAAGGTACCTTAGACAAATAAGGCCCACCTAAGGCAAAACATTTTTTTTTAGGAAAAACGACATACAAAGGAAAATAAAAATATATTGAACAACAAACTCATATTATATTCTTAGTAAAACATTAACTAAAACAAGTTAAAGAAAACGTGATATAATTAAAATTATAGATTCTAAAAACCATTTAAATCGGCCTTATTTCAGCCAATGATAGTAATAAGGCCCTTATCATATAAATGTAATAAAAGGCGACAAACTAAACAGAAAAGCATTTGAATAATGTATTAACAGAGTTTTAACTCAAAATTAAGTTCTGGTAGGTACTCAAAAAATTGTGAGGTATCACATGCGATGCAAATATGGTCGTCATCATCAGACGCTGAATACCCTTAACATTCTTCGTGGGCCCATGTGTTGCAATTAAGGCAGCGTCCCATATCTTTTTCACAGGATTCTTGGCATAGTGGACAGTACCATAATAAATTACTTTTATTCACCGTGCTTTGAGAAGTAGAACTGCAAGTTTACGTGGGCTTTATTTCTGACATGCTCTATTTAAGGTTAGGTCATTGTTACAAAAAAAGCAAATGAAAAATTTCGAAATTTTTGTTAAATATCAACTCTTAAAATGGGCAATTTACCAATAGAATTAAACCACCACTCGTCCAGTTGAAATTATGTCATGGAGAACAACTTCATTTTGTGAAAAATTTTGTAAAACATAAGACTTTGCGCGGGATGTCCAAAAAGTGACTCTTTTCTCCTCGAGTGAAAGCGTGTGGTCCGCGCGCTATCTAGGTAAAATTACTTGGAACTATATCCGAACCGATTGGTGGATATTATAGTTTGAGTTTATATTTTGTTGTAGTTATCTGGAAAGTGGGCCTTATTACCTGCTGGGCCTTATTTGTCTCAGGTACCTTATATATATATATATATATATATATATATATATATATATATATATATATATATATATATATATATATATCATATATATATATATATATATATATATATTTAATTATATATATATATATAATATATTATATATATATATATATATAATTTTTTTTTTTCTCCGGAATATATTGGCATCTCCAGAAGCTCTCATCTAGTCAAATGAGCTGAATTTGGGTGAATTTTTGCAACCGTCACCATTTATACGTAGATATTTCAAATTTTCATATAAACATCCTTCCCGGTACATATTGAAAACTCCTGCTTTTCACATCACACCAAATGAGCTGAAATTTGGTATTTGAAGTGGTTTTCCAGGCAAAACGAAACTATCAAAATTTGGTTAAAGTTTTTCAACCGCCGCCTTTTTTACCCCGAGGCGAAGCTAAGGGGTTATAGTCTCACGACAAAAAGTTAGTAGCTGGTCCGATTTTAAAAATTCCAACGTATATCGATAAAACCCATATGATTTCATAAGAATAGTGTTTTAAAAAAATTTTCCCCACGAAGAATAAAAAAATTATAGCGTTTTTTAGATAGGCATTAAGACATGCACATGCGCCGAGGGGTTTTATCATTCCTTTGAGAAGTAGAACTGCAAGTTTACGTGGGCTTTATTTCTGACATGCTCTATTTAAGGTTAGGTCATTGTTACAAAAAAAGCAAATGAAAAATTTCGAAATTTTTGTTAAATATCAACTCTTAAAATGGGCAATTTACCAATAGAATTAAACCACCACTCGTCCAGTTGAAATTATGTCATGGAGAACAACTTCATTTTGTGAAAAATTTTGTAAAACATAAGACTTTGCGCGGGATGTCCAAAAAGTGACTCTTTTCTCCTCGAGTGAAAGCGTGTGGTCCGCGCGCTATCTAGGTAAAATTACTTGGAACTATATCCGAACCGATTGGTGGATATTATAGTTTGAGTTTATATTTTGTTGTAGTTATCTGGGAAAGTGGCCTTATTACCTGCGGGCCTTATTTGTCTCAGGTACTTATATATATATATATATAATATATATATATATATATATATATATACTATTATATATACTATATATATATATATATATATATATATATATATATAATATATCATATCAATATATAATATATATATATAATATATTATATATATATATATTTATAATTTTTTTTTTTCTCCGGAATATATTGGCATCTCCAGAAGCTCTCATCTAGTCAAATGAGCTTGAATTTGGTGAATTTTTGCAAACCGTCCCACCATTTTAACGTAGATATTTCAAATTTCATATAAACCTCCTTCCCGTCCACATATTGAAAACTCCTGCTTTTTCACACATTCACAGCCCAATGCAGCTGAAATTTGTATTTGAAGTGTTTTCCAGGCAAAACGAAACTATCAAAATTTGGTTAAAGTTTTTCAACCGCCGCCTTTTTTACCCCGAGGCGAAGCTAAGGGGTTATAGTCTCACGACAAAAAGTTAGTAGCTGGTCCGATTTTAAAAATTCCAACGTATATCGATAAAACCCATATGATTTCATAAGAATAGTGTTTTAAAAAAATTTTCCCCACGAAGAATAAAAAAATTATAGCGTTTTTTAGATAGGCATTAAGACATGCACATGCGCCGAGGGGTTTTATCATTCCTAGTACTACGCAGTAGGGTGTCCGGATTTTTACGTAGATTTTTCACGTTTCTTAGTGGTTTATTGAAAATTTTCCAAACTCTACAGCTTCTGTAGATTGTGCTAGAGGGTTCAAACTTGGTACGTAGAGTAAATGTTGAGGAGGTGCATTTTGGTATATTCAACCATTTTTCTCAGTACGCGATTTTTTTCTAATAAAATGAATTATTTTCTACTTTTCAATTCAGTTTATATCATTTAAGCGTGATTTTTCAAAATATAATTCAATGCGTTAGAACCGCATTTCGCGCGAAAAATACGACCTTCGTGATGGATCTCTTTCTAACTAGATCCCACAACGACCACTAGTTACTACTTCCGTGTATATTTTTTGAACATGTAACTAAGCTTAAATACTTATCATGATAAATAGCCTAATTACGAAAGACTCTCATCATTTATAGAATAAAACTCATACATTTTTTTCATCCTGCGTTTGTTTCCATGTATCAACAATAATCAACATAAATCATCATATTTTCTGCATAAATTTGAAGAATCTTTTAATCCGACGCGGTCTAATCGTAGTCTGACATCGTTGACTTTGAAAAAACCATGGTAATAAGTAGATCAATCCATTAAAATAGTCCACTTGGAATGCATAAAGGAACTCATAAGGCGTGAAGTTAGCTATCGAAGAGAAACAACTCGTCTGCTCCAAAAGATCTTCGCAAATATTCGACCTTGAAATTTAAAATTTTCTGTCTTAATTTTAAGTAAAACTTGAGCAATTATTTGGGATGCTAGTATGATACTGTTGACATCTTATGCTTTATTTTGTGAGGTAGTGTAGGTAAAGTGTAGGAATAATTTTGTTTATGGAAATCACAGAAATGATTACAAGAACTCACCAGTAGTTTATATGACGAAGGAAGGTCTTTGGCTCGCAATTTCAGTTTTACGACATCATTATGGCATAATTTGAACTTAGTTATCCGCCATTTTACTGATTAGATTGATATACTATTGAATAATGAAATATACCTAAATTCCTAGTAATAGTAGCTGATATTTGAAAAAGATTAATTACCTAAGTCACTTGGTGATTTGGTACTAAATGTTGTTATAAATTAATTTAATAATAATATATAATACCACTATTTATGAGATAAATAAAATATATCTTCAATTATCACTAATTTTACTAGTGAAGTAATTAGTATTAATTCAAAATATCTGTATTTTATTATTATTATTTAGTATCGGCTCGATTTAAATGATGAATATATTGATATGCACTATAGCAGTCAATTCACTATCTAACTATAGCGGAAAAATTAATAACAATACACCACGAAAATAGCTGAAGCATAGACTAACATAGGAAAGCGCTGAAATGGAAAAGAACTGATGTTAATCTAGTATAAACACACTTCTTCTTCGTGAGTTATTCACAACAAATCATAAACATTCATATGATACTAGAAATTCAATATCGAATTGCTTTGCTGTTTTATTTTGAATTGGATTATTCCCCAACAAAATGCATATATTACGTTAGCGAATTTTTTTCTTGGAAAAGGTAGCTAACATCTATGTTAATGGCCTTGAACTTGGTCATTAGCCAGCAGAAATCAACTATAGGGACTTTGTACAATAACTTATCCTCATGGATCAGAAAATATGGTATATGATAGGTACTTACTAAACATTCAGCTTTATCTCAATTGTTTATTGATTATCTTTATTACTAATAGCTAAATTGAGTGAATGAAATCACTACTATCAATTCCATGTTATAATACAATAATTTAAATAAGTTTAAAATGAACAAATGGATATACACGTAACCAATTGGCATAAGATATCTTCAAAAATTGAGAAATCAGTAACAGAAAAAATTGCGAATCGTCACACTTAATAAATATACGCAATAATTGCATTCAAGCCTGAAGCAATAACTTAAAAATCTCCAATCGTAGCCAAAGATATATCGATATTAACTTCCGAAGTAGACAGTTAATTTTCCATGTAGGTATGTGAAGCGAGTATATATTTTAAAAAAAATTTTTTTTGAATCGAAGTAAGCTTTACTTATGGAAATTCATATTAAGATATAAGAACACGTTTATTTGAACTTAATTTCCAACTCTTTCTTAACAATTGGAATGACAATTGTTTCGACAACACAATGTCTCTATCAGATTTAGTTACAAACTTATGCAGACACTGTGAAGACACTGTGTTGTCTAAACAATTGTCATTTAAATGTAAATAATCAGGGGGGCGCCAGAGGGGGCTGAGTCCCCTCTGGAATTATTTAAGCCCCCTCTAGAAAAGATACCATATATTTTTTTATATTTAATGATGAAAGTACATTTTCATTTTTTTTATATATTTTTTATTTATATTTGTTTTATATATTTAGAGTTTTCTATGAGAGATTTTTTATTTATTATTTTTCATTAGAATAAATTTTTTAATTTTTTTCAAAATGTTTTTTAATTAATATTTGTTTTCCAGTATACTTTTCTAGGTAAAAAGACAGATAAAGCTGTATTTTCCTTTATTTTTTTCACATATATTTATTCTAGTACTATGTAAAAAACAAGCCCCCTCAAGAATTTGTTTAGCCCCCTCTAAAAAGCAGTGCTGGCTACGGCCCTGAATAGAATGTATATAGCCCAAATTTGCTTCTTCAATAGACATATTCAGCTTCCTTGGATTAGTTTCTCTTCCAAACAATGAATAATTGTATTCGACAATTACCCCTATAAACTACATCGATGAAAAAAATGTATTAGGTTGAAAGGAGACTATTTTAAAAAATAAAGAAATTTTTTCTTTACTCTGTTGGTCGGATAATTATGTTATTACCCTCGTACATTATTTGAAATAACATAAATTTATCGCAGCAACATTTCTGATTTGGACATTCTCAATTCCTTGAACTTTCAAAGAATACGAGACTATGCAATTTTGAGTCGTTTAATTTATCTATTTTTGCATAATTAAATAGTAGAACCTAATGACTAGGTATTTTATCTGCTGCTGGTAACAGGTATTTTTGCTAAAGATCTTGAATTCAATGTTTCGAATATATTTTGATATAACCAAGTGCAATTAACATTGTCTGTCTATCAAATTTAAGGCCACTGTTCTACAGTGAGTTCTGTATAATTTAAGAAAAAATATGTTGAAATTTTCACTCTCGAAAAAACTAATGTTTTATTTCACCTATATCTTAGCTTGAAAGATTTAAGAGCAAATGTCTACATATCCCTTCTTGAAGTAGGAACATTGGAGTCTCTCTCTGGCGTAATTAACTTATATATATATATATATATATATATATATATATATATATATATATATATATATATATATATATATATATATATATATATATATATAAATATACAGGGTGTATATATATAATCAGGGGGGCGCCAGAGGGGGCTGAGTCCCCTCTGGAATTATTTAAGCCCCCTCTAGAAAAGATACCAGATATTTTTTTATATTTAATGATGAAAGTACATTTTCATTTTTTTTATATATTTTTTATTTATATTTGTTTTATATATTTAGAGTTTTCTATGAGAGATTTTTTATTTATTATTTGTCATTAGAATAAATTTTTTCATTTTCTCAAAATGTTTTTTAATTAATATTCGTTTTCCAGTATACTTTTCTAGGTAAAAAGACAGATAAAGCTGTATATTCCTTTATTTTTTTCACATATATTTATTCTAGTACTATGTAAAAAACAAGCCCCCTCAAGAATTTGTTTAGCCCCCTCTAAAAAGCAGTGCTGGCTACGGCCCTGAATAGAATGTATATAGCCCAAATTTGCTTCTTCAATAGACATATTCAGCTTCCTTGGATTAGTTTCTCTTCCAAACAATGAATAATTGTATTCGACAATTACCCCTATAAACTACATCGATGAAAAAAATGTATTAGGTTGAAAGGAGACTATTTTAAAAAATAAAGAAATTTTTTCTTTACTCTGTTGGTCGGATAATTATGTTATTACCCTCGTACATTATTTGAAATAACATAAATTTATCGCAGCAACATTTCTGATTTGGACATTCTCAATTCCTTGAACTTTCAAAGAATACGAGACTATGCAATTTTGAGTCGTTTAATTTATCTATTTTTGCATAATTAAATAGTAGAACCTAATGATTAGGTATTTTATCTGCTGCTGGTAACAGGTATTTTTGTTAAAGATCTTGACTTCAATGTTTCGAATATATTTTGATATAACCAAGTGCAATTAACATTGTCTGTCTGTCAAATTTAAGGCCACTGTTCTACACTGAGTTCTGTATAATTTAAGAAAAAATTTGTTGAAATTTTCACTCTCGAAAAAACTAATGTTTTATTTCACCTATATCTTAGCTTGAAAGAGTTAAGAGCAAATATCTACATATCCCTTCTTGAAGTAGGAACATTGGAGTCTCTCTCTAGCGTAATTTACTTGAAATAACAGTGTTGCCAACTATAAAATTTCAGAATTCTCAAATCGTAACCTCAAAATTCACCAGATTTCACCAAATTTGAGATTCAAAATACATCATTAAAAATGGATCTGATGAACATAAGGTCACGGACACATGTCGTAATTCCTTAGGGCTTAGTTGAAAAGAGGGGTTATATTTGAAATTCGCTTATTATTGTATTTTTCACAGAATTGAGCGGTTTTTAAAACATTAAGTGTTAGAATTAAGGGGAAGGGTGTAAAACTGCAAAAATAAAATACCTTGTTTTACCCCAGGGCTGCTCATTTATTGCAAAAATCGGTTATAATGCACTTGCCCTATTTTCTATTGGAACAAAGTTTGTTTTGATAAACAAGACTATAAGAAATTTGAACACAAAGAGAATATTAAAAATATTTATTAAAAAAAAAAACAATTGTTTACTAAGGAACTATAGTAAAGAAAATGTCTTATTCTGAGACAAAAATAAAATACATTCATACAACTTCTGTATTATAATATTTTTTAAGTAATAGATAATAGAACTGTTAGAACTAGAAAACAGATAAAAGTTGGGTTATGTGTTATGTTCAAGGGAAGTTGAAGCTCGGATGTTGGCACTGTTGGAAATGCTGGAATTGGCGCGCGGTGTTGCCTGTTGATACTTAAACAATACAACTTCCAACGGTCGCAGCAAGCAAAATTGGCGTGGCGCCACCTCCTGCCGGCATCGTTTTCAATTTCACTAGATATTCTCCAAATGAAATCAGAAATACACCAGCTTTGAGACACTCCTCAAACTCTTCTTAAAATTCTCTTTGGCATACTGAAATCCGCCAGTTTTGGTGAAAAATACACCGAGTTGGCAACACTGTGAAATAATATAACCGATATGATTATGTATTTATTTTTATAATATAAGTAACTGTAAGAATCAAGTGTATAATTTTTAATCTCACTATTGCCAGTTTTGTGACTACAATCTAGGTGTACCTCTAGAGTTGAAAGTTTTGGTCCATATTCACTCCAAGAAAATATGAAAAAATTTAAAGTCCAATTTATTAATATACAACCTCCTTTCAGTACATTCCTAATGAAAAATTTAAAGAACTCGTGAACATCAGAGTTCCATCATTAAGGATGTATTTTTCGCTCGAAATGCATCGCATCGAGATGCTATTCTAACGGATTGAATCATATTTTGAAAAAAGCACGCTCAAATATCAATCCGAATCGAAAAGTAGAAAATAATTTGTTTTATTAAAAAACAAATTCGCGAAGTGCATTTGGTAGAGGAAGAAAGTGGAAACCAACGACGGAACTTACCTCAACATCAACTCAATCCATCACGTACCAAATTTGAACCCTCTATTGTGAAAAAAATTCGCGTAGTGCATCGCGTACTGATTGCGAAACAGATTGAGATGCATTTTGAACGAAATAGTCACCGGTTGTAGCGCGGTTGTAGAAAATGTAGCGCGGTTGAGAAAAAAAGTTGGAATCCACAAAGGATCGTATTTTAACATAAACTCAATGTATGTACCAAACTTCAAACCTCTAACTCAATTAGCAGAGGCTGTAAAGTTTGGCAATTTTTTGAAAACCACGAATCAAGAACAAGAGATATCTGAGTAAAAATGACGGCGCTTGGAAAAATTTAACCAAATTTTGATAGTTTGGTTCTTCCTCGAAAACCACTTCAGATACCAAATTTCAGCTCATTTGGTTTGATGTGAACCGCTGGAGATGTCAATATGTACCGGGGGGGATATTTGTATTGTAATTTGTACTGGGAATATATATATATATATAAATATATATATATATATATATATATATATATATATATATATATATATATATATATATATATATATATATATATATATATATATATATATATATATATATATATATACTACTCACCGCATGTTTTTTTTTTTCCAAAATGTAGATAGATTTTTCGAGTTTGAAAAATGTTATTAAATTTGACAAAAAAAAGTGTACATGTAGAAATGATAAAGGAATGTAGCTAAATAATATTTTTCCTGAAGCTTTTAACACCCTGTAGAGTATTCTGCAATCTAAACTCAGTGTATATATTATTCTATGCAGATTCTGATTAATTCTTAACATTTTGCTCTTTAATTCGTCTCGATATCGTTCTCTGTTGAAGAGATATGAATTTTTTAAGAAAACGTTACACATTTTGCAACAATGATGGTTTTGTTTGGATTCTTTCATTTTCTGTAGAAACTAACTCCGCATTCGTTAACTAGTTTTATCTGACATTTCGAACATTTGAAACATTTGGCTTTCTAATATTTTGTTTGTTTATTCTTATCGATATCTTCATCGGTGGAAGAGATATGAATTTTTTAAGAGAACATCTACACATCTTATCCAACAATCGTTTAATTTTAATTGGAACATGAAAGAAGATGGGTTAAAAATTGGTACCTCGTGGACCTCCTCTATGTCTTATAACAGCTATTAAACTTCGATCAATTCCTATAATTAGACTTTAGATATCCTCTGGTGAATATTATTCCATTTCTCTTCCAGAGCGTCCTCCGAGCTGTTGGAGAGTGAGTAATTGTCTTCGGTGTTCCTTGATTTGTCACCTAACATGTCCCATACATGTTCTATCGGATTCATATTGGGAATACGAGCGGGCCAGTCCATAATATTCATTGCTACGTCTTCTAAATATTGGGCCGTTATTCTTGTAGCACGTGGACGGGCATTGTCATGCATGAAAACGAATTGGTTACCGATCAATTGTGAAAAAACAGCAACATGTTCTTCCAGAATTTCGTCGATATACCTCCGAGCTGTGACATTAACTTGACGGACTTTTTAAAGTTCATTCCTTATCTATACCGCACTGGTATGTCGATGTCTTAAAACTGAGACCCCAATAAAGCGATCATCAACGACAAAATTAGCACGATTTCTTCCAGATCCATGTCTTCTATCATAACTTCCGTAGTCTCGAAACCTTGCCACGGCTCTTTCCACGCTAAATTTTGTTAAACCCATCATATTCGCCACTTCTCTGTAAAACCAAAATCATGAAGAGCAACAGCTCGAGCTGAATCTGCAGATGACGAAAGGCATCTCGAAGATTAAAAAGTAGATACGGAATTCATAAGCCAAATGTTTCAAATGTTCGAAATGTCTCATAAAAAAGCAAATGTTAAAATGAATCAGACTCCTGCAGAAAATAGATACAACTGGAGTTTAGATTGCAGGAATTACTCTACAGGGTGTTTACAAGCTTCAGGGGAAAATATTGTTTCGATATTTTCCTTTATATTTCTGCATGTACACTTCTTTTTTTCAAATTTAAATAACATTAAAAACTCAGACTCGAAACATCTGTCTA
>JARQZK010004674.1:20000-22500 GCA_030704885.1 Cynegetis impunctata
AATAAGGATATTGAGAAGTGAAGACCCGCTTCTAAAAATGGTAGCTCATCATGAAATCAGGAATCAAGGAGCGTTCCTATTCAGAGCTAGACGGAGAGCCTTGAAAAAGCTCAATATGACCGGCATATCAATTGAGCTTGAGCTAGCAGGAACACCGATCACGCCGGCCGAACAAACAAGACTGAGTAGGCAAATAAGACACGCACTCGAAGATCATATGAGTAAAAATCTACACTCCATATATTACAGGAATTTGGAAGAACAGGGCCTGTCGGAAGAATTATCCTTTGCCTTTTTGAAGTCGGCTGGGCTTAAGTCGGAAACGGAGGGATTTGTTTTGGCTTGTCAAGATGGAGTGATAAATAAAAAGAACATAATGAAAGTGGACACCCCAACAACTTGCAGGGCATGCCATAGTCAGCAGGTAACTCTTATGCACATCCTGTCCGCTTGCAGATTTCATGCTCCATCAGGGTATATAGAAAGACATAATGGCGCGCTCCGAATTCTCTACTTCCATCTGAGAGAAGTTTTTGGCATAGACAAAGAACCAGTGCTACCATATGTTCCACTAGAAATTAAAGCGGTTGTTGAGAAGATAGAGCTCACATATACTGGAACTATGCTTTTCCAACAACTCGGCAGATCCACGCAATAAAGCCAGATATAGTCCTACTGTACAAAGAGCTCAGAGAATTGTTTGTTGTCGAGTTTTCGTCCCCTGCCGAAAATAATGTGGTGATGAAAGAAGAACAGAAAAGGGAAAAATACAGATATTTTATGTTTGAGCTGAGGACACTTTACCTAGGGCATAAAGTTAGGATGGTAGTACTAATAATAGGTTGTCTAGGCGGAATGAGAGCTAACTATGTGACAGAATTGAAGATTATTCCGGCATGCAGATCTCTGGCCGATATATTGACGCGCAGAATGCAGAAAGCAGTGTTGCTCGGGTCACTTCGAGTCATCAGGTCCCATGAACTATAGAGGCCGCTTGCAGCTCATCTCTTTTGTTAAGGGACGCTGTAAGGGCAGGATGAAGAACTACTCCAAGGAATGTGTGAGAGGTTTTTTAGTGAGTAACCAGCAACATCCGGAGTCTCACACACCCTGAGAATGCGTGCGGGATACTCTCAGGGTAGTCTATAAAAGATTTTTCCTCTCACACGGACGTAATAAAAAAAATTATAATCTTACTACCATTATAAATCTACAACAAAAAAACTTAACGATAATGGTAACAAAATGTCTTTTGAAATCAATTTTTTAAGTATTAAAATGCAGAAGTTTTAATAAATTATTGGACAAAATATTATAAGGGTTGGTTTTTTCACTTCCGTATGTTAACATTATAGGGTTACTAAAAACGTCAAAAATTGTTATCTTATTAGCATCAATCACCTGCCACATATCATTCTTCTAAATTAATCAACAGAAGAGATATTGAATAGATTTTTTTTGGCATTCTATTGAGAAACATACTTATATAAAAAAATTTCACTAAATTCTTTGTCTTTATTGATGCTTCTGAATTTCTTTCACTTCTTAATTCTATGTATTTACTTATTACTAATTTGCATAGTAATTCTTGGTTATACTTTTTTTCTTCTCATAAATTTTTATAAGTTAGATATTTAGGTACTATAAAAAATGGAAAGATTTTGAGTTTATTCAGTATGAAATGATATTATATTTATCTTTTGTTTAAGGATAAATGATTTGTTTATAATAAATTTGCTCTTAGCAAATCATAATCAATTGATTAGGTATGTAATGAATTCACATTAACTGCTTTATGTTAGCTTATTCAAAGTTTGAATTGATGTGGCCGTTTTTTTGGTTAAAACCCATAACATTATTATTAGAAAAACACATGTTTAATATTGACGGTTATTATATTTGACTATATATATATATATATATATATATATATATATATATATATATATATATATATATATATCAGGCTGGCTTCAGAAGCAAACGAAGCTGCTGTGAACAGGTATTGGCTTTAACATCCTACATAGAGGCTGGATTCCAAAAGAAACTGAAAACATCGGTAGCTTTTGTTGATCTGACAGCAGCGTATGACACCGTGTGGCTGAAAGTATTACTGCTCAAACTAAAGCGGCATGTGCCGCTTTAGTTTGACAACACTTATCAAAAACATGCTAACACACCGGTACTTCAAAGTTAGCATTGGACATAGAACCAGCAAATCATTCACCATGAAAAATGGACTTCCACGGGGATCTGTACTGGCCCCAATGCTATTTAACTTATACACTAGCGACCTACCTAATACAACCAGTAAGAAGTTTTGCTATGCGGATGACTTAGCAATAGCCACCCAATCCATAACATTGGAAGAAGGAGAAGTTATCTTTTCTAGAGACTTGGCAACACTAAACCAATATTAAAAAAAGTAGAGACTCTGTCCGAATCCATCTAAGACAGAGGCATGTGCGTTCCACTTAAACAACGGATTAGCTCACCAACA
>JARQZK010004675.1:0-23819 GCA_030704885.1 Cynegetis impunctata
ACGTATGACAGATCTATTCTCTAAGATATCTATGATTCAAGATGACATTCGACAGTTACGAATGACAGATGGGATGTATGACGTATGACAAATCTATGCTCTAAGATATCGAATGACATTTGACAGTTTCGAATGATAGATGTATGAAGTACGACAGATCTGTTTTAAATCCAGGACGGTGGATGCGCGAGGCTATGAGAATAAGCATGGGGGCCCTCGGGAATCTTTATTAGGCCTACCACACGCTCAAGCTTCACGAGAGATTTGCTTGCGCAAGCCGGCTTGAACACTGAACACTGAGCGTGCGGTTGGGAAAACTGTATACCGCGCAAACCCCACGGCTGAGCTTGCGTAATTTTCGACTTGCTTGAAATCTTGCTTGTGCAAGCCCGGCTTGTACGTGCGGTTGACGTACAGTGTTCAAGCCTCATTCGAGATTAGTGTTCATTCAGTGAAGCACCCGTTTTTCCTGCGAAAATGGCCGATTTAAGGATGTACAATCGCGAGTTCATCACTGAATTGATAAGCCTATATAAATCTCTACCAGCACTATGGAATATCAAATCGAGGGATTATTCGGATAAGAATAAAAAGAACGAAGCCTACGAACAAATGATCACTAAAATGAAAGACGTGAGGACATGCCTTCTAATTGATTATAATCTACTCGTTCACAGTAAGTTTGGATCTCTCTGTTTGTCAATTGTGTTACTGTGTTACTTCTAGAATCCTTCTTTTTGTCTGGAATACTAAAATGTATTTTTTTGACTGGACATTTTAAAATTATTCTTGACATTCTTTCAAGGTTGAACCTTCAGCTACAAAGGATACTGTTAAGAAAAGGATAAATTCTCTGAGAACTAGCTATAGAAAAGAATTGAAAAAAGTAGATGCTTCCAAAAGATCTGGTGCTGCCTCCGAAGATATATATATGAACCCTCGTTATGGTATTTTCAGCAGCTGGAATTTTTGAAAGAGACGCCTAAGACAGTCAATATCAAATTTTGATGATGTTTTCTCTCAGGTGAAACACTTATAGTATATATGTTTTTAAAAATCATATGGTGGTCAAGTTTGCACAACCGAGATTCTGCGCTGACATGTTCAGCAAACATATAAGATTTACTAAAACAATATTTTACTTAATAACTTGCTTAGTACCCCAAATAATTTACAAACTATTTACACAGTCTCAACCGTTGGCCAGGCATGATATTTTCGGCCAAAACGTTGCTCGTAAGCTACGAAATATGACGAATGAACAACGTATTCATGCAGAAAAGTTGATCAATGGAGCCATTTTTGAGGGAGAAATAGAAACTGTTAAATTTTCATACCATCTCCTTCTCAAATTGATTCAAATGTATCGGGAATGAACAATGTACCACCAGTACGAAATGACACTCAAAATATGTTCAACTATGCATCGGACGCTGAGAAACAGCAGCCCATTAATGATTACAATCGTGTTTCGGGAAATACACTACACAATAATAGCAATCAGAACCTGAATTTAATTTTTGAATCTGGAACAGACTCTGAGGGTCTACAGAGTTCTGCTAGAAATTTTATGTAGACTTACTTGCCATGAATGTACCTATCTATGTCTGATTATAAATAAAGATCATTCAACCCATCTTCATGTATTCCTTTTGTAGAACCTTGTAAATGGCCCTACATGTGTCCGCAATTATTTCAGATAAAGCCGGGAGTATGTAACAAAACATGTTATATAGCAAAGTTATATAACTTGTTCGAGAAATTTGTAACGGGTCAATTCACCGAGTGACTCTAGCCACTGCATTTTGTACTCAATTGTTCATTTAGGTACCGTGGTTTCATGCTTCACTTTCCTTTGCTCTATGATTAATGAGTTGCGCGGAACGAGAGTATCTAAGTAGAGCCGGATGAACAATCGCTCGTTCTTTTTGTAGCTGGTTGCCGAACGATTGACATCGTTAGCTAATAGAGTTGTGTTCAATATAAATTGAAATTGTATTCATATCTATTAAATATAGTATTATAGTTTACTAGAAATTTATTAAGGATTTGTGGCGTCTGATAAGACGGTAAGTTATGGGAAAAATTATATCTATTTCGTATTAATGCATTATCTTGAAAATCTGAATTGATTGCTTATTTCATCTTTCCGCCATTTCATTTCATTTTTTTTTCTTACCTATATCAAATTATTTATCTTTCTATATTGAAATAATCATCTCACACTTCTTAATTTAAAATATTTCTAATTCATTTGCTTGTTTAATTCTCTCAATTTAACACAAGATTTTTGTAGTTTAGCGATGGCAAATTTCACGTGGTCATACTTTATGCTCAGTTTAATGTTGGAACATATGCTGTCTTTCTTAGCATTTTTGCTTGAGACAAATCTAAATGTTAATTTGAATTGGCCATCGATACCCTACAGATATTCTTGGAGCCTATTTAGAGTGAGATTGTATGTTGATTTGCCCCGAATTATTTTAACCACTTGGTCAGGAGCTAAGAATCACTTGGTCAGGAGCTAAAATTCTACTTGGTCAGGAGCTAAGAATCACTTGGTCAGGAGCTAAAATTCTACTTGGTCTGGAGTTTAACCTTAGTTACAGCTGAAATCTACCTTGTTGGAGTTTAAAAAGAATCCAAGTTCTCTGGAACAAAAATTCACCTTATCAGGGGCTTATATTCCCATTGGAAACCACAACAACCAGGGGAGAAATCCAGAATACAATCCACCTCAGGAAGAAGCCCAAACGTCGATGGAATATTAAATAGAAAAAACATAAAGATAAGTCTCACTTTTTGTAAAGGAAAACAGTAAATACCTACATTTTACTCTAGTTGTTATTATTGAGAACGACCCAGAACCTATAAATGTTAACCAATCTCCCTGCTAGCCAGGGCATAAATATCTGTTAAAAAGGGGGTTGGTTACAAATTCTAGTGAAAAAGTTATATAACACAATGTTATACAACATTTTTCTTGCTATATAGCAAATTTTATGTTAAAAACGAGATGACTTCGATGTGTACGGTGAATATGTAGCTGGGATCTTGCGGAATCTCAAAAGTAAGATGATTCTAGTCCTCGCGTAGTATGAAATGAATAATGCTCTCTACTGAGCGGAGATAGCAGACATACCTTCGAATACACCTCAGCCATCTACTACTCCGGCGTCCGATACACCTGCATCTATTCCACTTTCACCAATTACAATAGACACTGACACCCCATCATACAATAGACCTGAGTCATCTACCATGACGTCCGCTACAAATATATCCGCTACTTCACCAATTCAAACTGACAACTATACTCAATCACACGCAGGCGCAGAAGACATGAGTGAGAAGGAATTAAGCTTCACACAAATGTTTCTGAATTTATAAATGTCCTGATCTGTTCTATTTCCAATTGAATGAATAAAGAGGTTTGAAAAATCCTATGTTCTTACTTTGATTTGGTCCCTCAAACAGTCGATGAGAGCGTCGCACACTTCTGGTACAATATTCGGAATACTCTGCTCAGAAAATTTGAATAAATAGTTCAAACTTTGGTACGAATCTCCACTTGCTAAGAATCTCAACGTAACCGCCAATCTTTCTTTTACTGGTATTGCATCTCGAAATGTCGTGTCCCTTTGCCTATTTTATGGCCGATTTGATTTATCAGGTATTCGAAATTCAGAACTTGTCATCCTTAGGAAATTTTCAAAACTACCATCACATTTAATGTCCCCTGTCAATGGGTCTGTCATCCATTGCTAGATCCTTCAAAAGAGTTGTTCCACTAGCTCTCAACGATGCCCGTATAGTCCACTCAAAATAGGAAAATCAGAGGAACTAAAAATACTAGTTCCAATTTTTTCAGAAATGTGTAGGGAGGGGTCCCCTGAACAAGGGAAAATAAAGTCCCTCCAAATCCCGGTGCCGCTATAGGGGGGAGGGGGTTCAAATGTTCCATTTTTCAGTTTTTCGCTTATAACTTGAAAACGGTGCATTGCAGTGAAAAAGTACTTCAGTACAAAATGAAAGCTTATTGAATTTGCTACAAATTTGGTGATATACATTTTTTCGAAAAACTGAACCGTTTTGGTGCTACCGGCTCCGTTATAGAGGATATAAAAAAAAAATTTTTCACTCGTGTTTGTCGTATATCATTGTCTTTTAGATACTCACTCGTTGATTCTAGCGGAGAATTAAATTACCCACTAGAATATATATCCAACGTCAATTTATATTGAACGCATCGCAACTTACGGCACTTTTAAGATTTCAACGAAAAATCTTAATTTCCCAATTAAAGAAATAATATTTTTGATCTATTTGATGGCTCCATTTCTCTAAATATGTTTATGTATCTGGTTTGTACATATTTATAAGAGCTTATGTATTATATAATTATTTATCTATAGAATATATTTTGTAAATATATAAATTTGTAAAAGTGGTACTTTTACTGGTAAATGAAATCTCTAATCCCTAACTCAAAAGAATTCAATTAATTGTACACAAAAATATTGAAATAGACACAAAAAGAGTAGAATTATTATTATTATTATGTTTTAATGATTAGTCTCGTCGACAATATCCTCGTCGATGACTTCCAAGAGGAGAGACAGGCAATTTAGGCAGTCACTTTCACATCCACAAACAGAAGAACAATGGATGCCTGCCTTCCTACAACCACATCTGTTATTGCATCCCGTAGCACAGCGGCAAAATATTGCATTTAAAATGTGGTCTGGCGCAGGAGGCTCGGATAACTTTTGATGGGAGTGAGGATCCCATGTTCAATCCTATCCCAACCCCATAATTGTGGGTATCACCCAGCCAAATTTCGGTTTGAAGGAACACGCTATGAGCGTGCTGTGCAGCAGCTGCTTTTGTTGGTGGCAGAGAAGCCAAATTGACTTTCACCTTCGTTGACGATTTAACAAAGCAGCTGTAGCGATGTTTATTTAAATCCTCTTGTATGGGTGGGGCGTTGTAGAGGATAAGTAGCTTGGCTTCTCCTGCTTGGGTCACTTGCTTTTTGGTGGATGAAGGATTGCTTTATACAATACCCACCGACACTTGCTGTCTAATCTCGTGTGCTAGCCATCTCGAAAACATTTCATATGATACGTATTCTCCGACCGTCCGCAAATTAATATTTTTTACTCTTCAATTTGTTTTAAATTTGGTAGTTACAGTTATTTAGTGAAACTTCGATAAAATATTAGGTATATTGTTTTTGACATGCCGTAATATTATATATTTATTTTACTGTGATTCAGAACGTGTTAGAAGCTATTCGGATGCAGAAAATTTAATACTGTACAAGTTTTATTGTGACGATTTTCCCCTGAAATGAATCAGTTAAGACCTAGAAGACAAAAATATACAAAAAAAAACTTTTTTTTAAATTACCACCTTTCCAGAGCTAGTAGCATGAAAACGGTTCAGTTTTTGGAAAAAATGTAAGTAACCAAACCTGTAGAAAATTTAATGAATGAACACCGCTTCATCTGTTTCGTTGAATCGTCAACAAAGGTGAAAGCCAATTTGGCTTTTCTGCCACCAACGAAAGCAGCTGCTGCACAGCACGTTCATAGGGTGTTCCTTCAAACCAAAATTTGGCTGGGTGATACCACCATCTTCCCAGAAATATTGCTATTCTCAACATGTAATATGTTAAATAGCAATGTTATATAACATGTCACTAAGTGAGGATCCTCCTCAACACATCTGTTGTATAACTTTGTTAATAACATGTTTTGTTACATAGTCTGGACCCGGCTTAAAGCTTGTTCTGAAATTGCTGGTAGAAAACCTTAAATTTTGGTACGATCTTCCAGTAGCCAGAAACCTCAAAGTAGCGGTGAGTCTTTCGTGTGGCGAAATGAGCTCACGCATAACTGTATTCTGCCTTCGGATGAGAGGTGTAACTAAACGTAATAAATCAGCTTCGATACATATTATATAAAAATTTATTTAACAGATGAGACGTATTTGTCCTTTTATCTCTCCGTAAAAGTACGTACCGTAGCGATATTTCAATAAATATAAAAATAATAATATGTATATTTTGTTGTTACTTCCCCATTAAAATGTTATTTTCCCGATATAAGTAATTCATATATATTCGAAGCGGTACATTATGCGAATTGACCTAATTTCATTATCATGTTCGTTGGACGTCTTATTATGCAAAAAACATGTCACTGCACGTTGAAAGCTACTCATTTCCTATCTAGTGCGATGAACTGGAATATCTGAGATTGAATTCTCGCACATCACTTGGTGAAACATCATAAATAATAAATTACAAACTTTAAAATAAAAGCACTTGGCTTATGTTTCACAATATAAAAAATATCAGTCTTGATAATGAGTTCATAACTCGAAACATGTCGACTTTTCGTTACTGCTAAATAAAGTGTCTAAATATTTTTTATATTGTGAAACATAAGCCAAGTGTTTTTATTTTAAAGTTTGAACTGAATATCTTTATTTCATTATCATTTTAACGTTCGTAGATGACTGACTGAGTTATATTCAAATAATATAATCAGAGACTTTGAGCTATAATTGTTGAAAATAATTCACGATTAGTTGCAGAGTGAAGTGTGTATAATAATTGTGCAAACCAAATGAACTTCAAGAATAAGTTATTCTTATTACAAACGGCGTTCCAGTGTTTATCAAGTGAGTACATATTATTTTTCAATAGATTCAGAATTGGAAATTGTATATACTAGATAATTTTGGTGGATTTAATCGATTATTTTCTTCTGAGAAATTCAGACTTAGCAATAATTTTCAAATATTCGTGTTTTTTGAGTGTAGTATTCTTTCATTCATCCACATTATTCTTTGAAGAAAGTCAGACTAAAAATATTTCTTTTACGCAGATTTCACTAACCTTTCGACGAACTACCGAATTCCATATAATTCGTCCAGCTCAACATTTTATAGTTCCATCAAGTGAGTACATATTATCTTTTAATAAATTAAGAATTGGAAATTGTATATACTATAGCGAGAGCGAGACAGGCCTCTATCGGGAACAGTGTTGCCAGACGCAATCAATAATCTCCAATCTAATTAGCTGGTTCAATTTTCAACAAAAAGGAGATGAAGAGTTTATTTATCACGTCTGGCAAGTGTAATGGACAGAATATTCATGCATACTTTTAATTGAACTATATTCAAGTTTTAAACCTCATATAAATCTATAGTAAATAGATAATTAGCGATACTTCTTCAGCGGAAGTTACAATGTCTGAACAGAGTACAACACAAGTTCAACGACCTAATTGAAAATATTGGGATGACCGCGATTTCCACACTATTAATTCAAGTAATTCATAAATAATGGAGCTATTAGTGCTGAGGTTCAGTCTTACGCTAGTTTCAAACTCGTAATACGTATAGATAATTAAGTGTTAGATACTTCCTCATATATTAATATTGTATACCGAAGGTGAGGAATTCATTTTTCTTGTAGTTGAGTGTAATTTTGTAAGCCACAAATTCGTAAAATAAAGTAACATTCTTCTAGTATCATATTTTAAATAATTTTTGTATCAATTTTATTACATAAGACAATTTAGGTACACGAAAAACTAGCATGTTATACACATAAAAAATTAAATTATTATAAACATTAAACCAACTCACTGGGATAATTAAGCTTTTCTATACTATTATAATAATATACTATTTCTGTGTACATATTCAACAAAAATTAACTGATCTTTTTTTAGTGTAGTATTCTTCCATTCATCCACACTATTCTGTGAAAAAAGTCAGACTAAAAATATTTCTTCTTCACAGATTTCACTTATCATTCGACAAACCACCAGAATCCACCTATTACAGTCAGCTCAGCAATTTATAGTAAGTATGTTTTTTAATGTTTTGCGAATTACCCTGCTCATATGAATTTCTGAACAATACAAAATGTACTTTTTTCCACATAATCAGGATGAAATTTTGTTTACAGTTTTCAAAATGGAGAAAGCTTGTGATGAAGTTATGGGGCTTTTCCGTGGTGTCGTACTCGATCTCCTGAAGACTTCATACGTTGAAACGAAACAACGTTGGATCTCACATATTTCGAGACAAGTGAGGCAGATGAACAACTGGTGGCATCTTAGATCACGGACAACTGAACAAGGCCCAAACTGACAATAGCCATTTAAAGAGGTTAAAGTTCCAAATACAAAATTCAATATTTAAAAGAGGAGGCGGTTTGAAAGATAAACGAAGTAGCAGGGTAAGATGGGAGGACGTGAATTCAGTATTTGAGAGTAGGATAAGGACAGGGGTAATAATGAATCTTAAACATATTAATATAGTTTAAAAAGAGTTTTTTTGAAGGTGCATTTTTCCTCTTCAAATTGAGAATAAATAAAATTTAGCGGTCTCAGCCAATACTGAAGGTAAATACTATTTTTTCGGGGGAATTCATGAAAAAGAGTGGAGACAATAAAATACTCGAAGATAAATATTTTACTACAAGGAATGAGGTGATTGATATTAGCACGGTTTTAGTTGCAATGGTTTGAAAACTTTATTGAACAGCCGGTCTTGAAAAAACTACAGGTATTTAGTAAGAAATATAGTGGGTGGGCTGTGCATTCTATAAATGGTATCGAAATGAACATCAACAAATACGAAATTGCTCAAAGGGATCTTCCTATATCAGATTACCTGAAAAAATCGCTCAAAAGAAAGCATGCGTAAATACAATAAATGATCTCTGCTTCATGTGGAGCGTTATTGCAGGCATGTACCCTGATACTGAAAACGGAAATAGAACATCATCATACCCCATATCCATCGACCGTATTTCAATACGATGAAATAGAGTTTCCCATCAAAATGAAAGACATAGCCAAATTCGAAAAACTAAATAATTTATCAGTAAATATTTACGATTTGGAATTGAAAAAGTCACATAACGCCATTCCCTTGCGCGTTTGCGATGACGTAATCAATGTAGGCACTTCAACCTACTTTTAGTCCAAAATGAATACTTTTCAGAAACAACTGATACAGAGATGGAACATGATGACTCGTCTGAGATAAAATACCACTATGTTCTGACAAAAAAATTGTCTGGCCTCGTTAGGTCACAACTGAGTAAACATAAAATGAAAACATACATTTGCTCATGATGTTCAAATTATTTCTTAACCGAAAAAAAGTTTGAAAATCATAGTGAGTTTTGCAAGCAGCACAGAGCTTGCCGTATCAATGCGTATATTCATAATATACGCAGATTTCGAGTCATATTTGACACCGCTGACTGACAACAATAAAATAGAGGCCTCGGTAGACCAGCGGTAAGGCGTACCGCTTGTAAGTCGAGGATGTGGGTTCGAGTCCCACCTTGCTCTTGGGTGTTGTTGTATGTCCGGAATTTAGTGGTTCTAATTATGAAGATTAATTGTTGGGTAATGTACATCGTTTACAAGCCCATTGGCCGTTCGGAACCGGCGTTAAACTGTAGGTCCCTCGAATTAAAAAAAAAAAAAAAAACAATAAAATAAAAAGTAGAAAGTATCAGGCTCATATTGCAAAGAGTGCAGGTCTGTATCTAAAATGTTCATACGATCCTTCACTTTCTTTCTATGATAGTTACCGGTACGGACGCTATGTCATGGTTTTCTAACAGACTTAATGACATAGCTGCCGATTTAAATTCTAGAATTAAGCATGTAGAGCCTATGGATCAAGTGGTGCGGGGGACTCCTACAAATTGTCATATCTGTGAAAAAAGCTTAACAAACAATGATAAAATAGTGTTGGATCATGATCACTTCACCGGAGCAGTTAGAGGATATGCGCATAACGCATGTAATTTGAATTATAAAACGTCGTATGTCATCCCCTTGGTTTTTCACAATCTATCGGCTTACGATAGCCATTTCATTATAAGAGACTTGGTGAAAGGTGGAAATGTCTCTGTATTACCCTTAAACAAGGAAAATTACCTCAGCTTCACCAAGTACGATACTGAGACGAAAATAAAATTTCGTTTTATAGAAAGCTCCAGATTTATGGATACATCTTTAGAAAAATTAGCTTCATATTTACCTCGTGATCAATTTGTTAATCTACATAAAAATTTTCCTAATTTAAATGATGAACATATGAAACTCCTCCCTAGGAAAGGAGTGTTTCCATATGATTATATAGATTCTGTAGAAAAACTGAACGAAACTCGCTTATCCCCTATCAAAGCATTCTATAACAAATTAAATTTCGAACAAGTGACAGAGAAGGACTACTAGCATGCACAACAAGTGTGGTTTACTTCTAGCTGTCAGAACCTGTGCGATTATTTGAATTTATACATGAGAACTGATATACTTCTCCTGACTGATGTTTTTGAAAATTTCCGAACCACATCTCATAAAAAGTATGGCCTAAATCCAGCATGGTACTATACGTTGCCGGGCTATACATGGGATGCAATGCTAAAATTCACACAATGTCATCTTCAGATTTTCAAAGATTGTTCTTCTATTTATCGAAAAAGGCATTAATCGTACGATTTTTTTATATATAAATTAATTAATTAATTTTCTCGTTAAATATTATATATGATATAATATTTATGATCAAGAAAAATTTTTGGAATAGGGGTAGTTCTAATTTAATATATATATATATATATATATATATATATATATATATATATATATATATATATATATATATATATATATTATATATATATATTATATATATATATATATATTATATATATATATATATATAGGGGAAAGTCGGGTAGCATCGGACAGCGGGTATCATCGGACATTTACCATTTTCTGTTATGTGTAGTTTTACCCCCTCCATCGACTGCTTATACGAACAACGTTGGTGCATGCAGCAACATCTCTTCAGTTGAGGTCGATAGGCTGAGCGGTTCAGGCGATATAAATTTGTGTGTTATTTTTTACGATTTTCGTGTGGACAGAATTAAATTTGATATCCTGTTTCTCTTAATTGGTAAGTATTTAGAGGGTGCCCTCTACACAATATATGTATATAGGAGTAGTAAATATAAAAATGTGTGTAAAATACTCTGCATTTCAAAAACATACTAGTAAATAGTTAATTAATTTCTGGGTGCATGTCGGATGTTACCGGACACAAGCATATCGGGTATGACCGGACGCAAAATAATTTCAATATTTTGTTACAGAACATGTAAAATGCCGAAGTTTACTAACAAGAATGTACGTGGGCAATGGGAGGAACATAATATGAGAACAGCAGTTAGAAAAGTGCTTGATAATGAGTTATCATTGAGGGAGGCAGCAAGACGATATAGTGTTCCCAAAAGTACTCTAGCTGATAAAATAAAACACTTACAAAATGAGGAAGAAATAGAACTTATTCCAAACCTTGGACGATATCGCTGCACATTTCCTGCCAACTTTGAACAGCAGCTTGTGAACCACATGCGGGATTTGGATAGTCGCCTAATGCCCCTCACCAAAAAAGAATTTTTGAAACTTGCGTTTGATTTGGCGGAACGATTGCAAATTCCCCATAGATTCAACAGGGAAAAAAGTCTGCTGGAAAAGACTTTTACTATACATTTCTTAAACGTCATCCAGAGTTGTCTCTAAGAAATGCCGAATCAACGAGTTTGCAGAGAGCGGTAGGCTTCAATCGACCACAAGTCGCAAGATTCTTTAACAAACTTGAAGATTTAATGGAAAAATATAACTTCGGGGCCAATAAAATTTATAACGCTGACGAAACCGGTGTGTCTACGTCCATGAGTGTCGGCAGAAAGTCGTTTCAATAAAAGGCAAGAAACAAGTAGGCAAAATGACCTCTGGCGAAAGGGGCCGCACCATAACGGTCTTATTGTGCATCAATGCAGCAGGCGACCAATTCATACCCCCACTATTCATTTTTCCCAGGAAAAAATTATTGATCGACTGAAAATTGGAGCTCCGGAAAATGCCATGTTTCATGCACAGGACTCTGGTTGGATGAACGGTGAAATTTTTTTAAAATGGATGCAGGAATTTGTTAAATTTTCACGCCCATCTGAACAGGAGCCAGTTCTTCTAATTGTCGATGGACATTGCAGCCATAAAGATTTACAGGTCATTAACTTTGCCCGCAAAAACCACGTTCACATGTTAAGTTTACCCCCTCATTGCACACATAAGTTGCAGCCTTTGGATGTGTGTGTAATGAAGCCTTTTAAGGATGCCTACAATGAAGCAGCCTCTCGATGGATGAGGCAAAATCCATTCATGAGAATTACTGATTATGAAATCTCAGGCCTAGTGAATGACGCGTTTACGAAAATTTGCAGAATGGATTTAGCTAAGAAGGGTTTTGAGTGTAGCGGAATTTATCCATTAAATGCACATATTTTCACAGACCTAGATTATATTGCATCCCAAGGACTAGATGTTCCAGAACAAAGGGAAACCCATACTGAGACAGACAACGAGAACGAAAACTTACCAAAAACTCCACCAAAACTGAACAAACAAGCCATTCCTGGTACGTCTGAAACACCATCGAAAACTTGCCAACCTTCGACTTCTAAAATTAGCCCCCCATGTTCTGAACAAAGAAAATTATCAGAAAAAAAGAATTTTGATCCAAGAGCAACTTTAGAAATAAGTGTTAGTGATATCCTCAACGAAATTTCACCAGTCCCCAATGCTGCTGAACGTAGAATGGTTTCAAGAAAAAGACGTGCTGAAAAAAGTGAAGTGCTTACTTCCACTCCATTTAAAAATGAGCTGGAAGAGAAAAATAAAAACAAAGCTAAAGCGGTCAAGAAAAATTTAAGTAAAACTGTTAAGCTAGTTAAGAAACCAGCTGCACAAGACCCAAAAAAAACAAACACATGTAAAGCAAAGACTGAAGAAACCCAGGAACCGGAAATTGGAGAAACTTATTGTGTTATTTGTAATGAATGTTTCGAAGAAGACTGGATCCAGTGTTGTGAATGTAAAAACTGGGCCCATGAGGCTTGCTCTGACGTAGAAAAGGGTCAAAAATATTATAAGTGTGATAACTGTTAAAATTTTTGTACTGACGCGACAATATCTAAAATTTTTTTGCGTGTCCGGTATCACCCGCCAATTTTGCAGAATTCTAAAATGTTTTCTTTTCTTTTTTCAAAATATTTATGTTGATTTTATAAAGTTATTGTTTGTTCCTTTTTTAGACATGTAAGGTACATGTAAAATAATCTTTTTAATCTAATTTTGTTCAATAATTTTGTTAATATAGGTATATTTTGCACAATTTTCTTATCGTGTCCGATACTACCCGACCTTCCCCTATATATATATATATATATATATATATATATATATATCATAATTTCATTTGAAATCTGTATTATTAAGGATATATTTATTTTTCATAATTTTTAGAAATCTGGTAGCCACATAAAAATTTAAACATTTTTCTCCTTAACGAACTCCGTGAGGGGTATAATAAATGAAGGGTAGAAGAACCCTGTTATTTTTCAGTTAGAATTTTTGTATAAAAAATACCATTGACTGTTTATTTTTCTTAAATTTCATATAAGTCAAACGATTTCCTCTGTAATGACTTATCGTTATTTTTATTGAGTTTATGAGATTTTGTTCGTTTGTTTCTATATATTGTCACCCATCCTAGTTAAGGGTATCGAAAATAAGTTGACTCTTCTTTTTTTTTTGACGAAATTTCAACATAGTATGATATTTAAACGTATGAGAAGAAATGTTATAATTTGATCTCTTAGTGTAATCATCATAATCTACAAGATAGGCTTGAAATGTGATAAGTATTATGTGTGAGAAAACATTTTTCGAGAAATGTCATCTGTTTTCGTGTATATAAAGCGAAATTATTTTTTACGTTACCATAAAAAGAAACATGTCATCAGAATTAAGAATGTTTACATTCACGGAAGATGTTCTAGGGGATTTTCACCCCGCTGAAAATGTGAGTATTTCAAAATTAATTTATCAATTCTATATTAATTCCTAATTGATTTTGAATAGATTGCCATCAACCTCGTCGAAGCAGATCCTCCCACGAGAGCCAACTACATAGAAGAGTTATGGAATGATAACATTTTTGGCTATAACGTTGTTATATGGGTGGATGTTAGAGTTCGAGTAGCGTTCTGTTTCTACAAGGAACAAGAATAAGTTCAAATTTCAGAGCAATCGAATCTTTAATGTCGACGAATCTGGTATAACCACTGTCCAGAAAAAGTCTGGAGAAGTTTATGCGAAAAGGGGACATAAACAAGTCGGCGTTGCCATTTCAGCTGAACGAGGTCAAACGATTACCATCTTATGCGCTGTCAGTGCGGTAGGGACATACGTTCCCTCAATGATAATTTATCCGAGAAAACGAAAGATTTTGTTTAATATTCATTTTGTTCCTGAAATGTGGGAGAAAAATCGTGTAGATGGCAAGAATACAATATTTTACTTTGTGAAACCAAAACCTAAAAGGAAATCCCAGTATCAAGGAAATTTGACTCTCTGAAAAGACCTAAACATTTGTCAGGTAAGCAGATATCAGATATCTGTTGGTATTTTACAACAAATCATCACATAATAATGAAAAAACTCTTAGTTTCTTCCTTTGTTTCAATTAAAGAATGATTATAATTTACTAATTTGTTCTAGGTGAAAATGTAGCTCTAGATGAAACTGTGCCAGAGGAATTACCAGAACCATCTACAAATTTAGCTTTGGATGTAGAATCTGGTACAATTATCGATATCTAAAAGCAGTTTGAGTGAAAATAGTTTATGTACAGCTCCCTCACCGTTAATATCAGAAATTGATCCAATGAGTGAAATGGTTCAGTTACGGCTTGAATTGAATAATTACAAAAAGTTGTATGAAAGAGAAAAACGTAGAGCTCATCGATGCAAAAAAAACTGTAAGAGCCATCCAAAAGAAGCTAATAAAAAAACTAACCAATTCTTCGGACTGTGAACTACTAAAGCAAATATTCAACGATCAAATAGAAGCTTTAAAAAAGAAAAAAAATGGAATATCAACAAAACTAATGAGGTGGACCAACAACACTGTTACAAATTCTTTAAAATTAAAATCTTGTTGTGGTAGTAGTGGATATACTGAACTAATAAAACAAGGATACCCTCTCCCATCAACTAGAACTTCACAGAGAAGACTCCAGAACTTGAGGTTTGATTCGGGTATTCTAAATGAGGTGTTTTCATTTTTAGAACTGAAAGTGGAGCAGTTTTCAACTCATGAAAAGTATTGTGTCTTGTTTTTGGATGAAATGGCTATCACTCCAGGAAAAACATATGATACCTCCTTGAATAAATATTTTGGTGATGTTACACTCCCTGAACATTCAGGATTGGCAACACACATCTTAGTGTTTATGCTGGGAGGTATTAGAGGACGCTGAAAACAGGTTGTGGCCTATTACTTCCTCAGTGACTCTGTCAATGGAGCTGTCATGAAGAATATTATAGTAAATATATTTAAAAAAGCTGAACAGCTTAATTTGAATATTCTTAGTATTACGTCAGACATGGGTCCTTTTAATCAGGCTTTGTGGAAAGCTTGGGATATTAAGCTGGAAAGCAGAGTCCCATTAAATGCAAAATTCTGCACCCATTAAACAATGATAAAAATGTATATGTCTTTGCAGATGTTCTCATCTATTTAAAAATATTAAATCTATGCTAGTGTCAAATAAAATCATCCAGCTACCAAGTAATAT
This sequence comes from Cynegetis impunctata, assembly GCA_030704885.1. Lineage (NCBI taxonomy): Eukaryota > Metazoa > Arthropoda > Insecta > Coleoptera > Coccinellidae > Cynegetis > Cynegetis impunctata. The sequence continues at coordinate 15,757 of JARQZK010004675.1, forward strand.
TGTCCTAAAGTACGGACTACCCTCTGACATGGTCATGTCCAGTCATATCTCAGACATATTAAGTCCCAGAGAGATAATTTTTTCAAACTTGCTCCAAAACTCTCAGAAGAAGATCTCCTTCAGACACATTTCTCTCACATGAAAGTGTCAACTTCAACTAATGTTGTTAGTCACTCAGTTAGTAGCGCTCTCAAACTTTCAGCTGAACAACTCAATAAACCAAAATATTTAACAACTGCATGGTTTATTGACCAAGTATAAAAATGGTTTTACTTAATGACTTCGAGACATCCTTCTTGTGCTCTAAGCAATAATATTGACAATTATGAAGAAACATTTTTGGAAGGATTTATAAGTTTATTTTCAGGTATATTGGTTGGCTATAAAAAAAATTTGGAAACCTTCACAAACGGGTGTTCTAATCTCAACACAATCTATGTTAGAACTACAGTCAGAATTATTGGAGCAAACTAGCCGATTTTCTCAAGACTGCCTTGAAAATTTATTCAGCGTGTTGTGAAGCAAACAGATAGTACCGAATGCGATAAAAGTTAAAAATAATTTGAAGTTAATATCTGTATCACAGTATTTGAAAAGCGGAAGTACCAGCAGTTACGACGAAGATGAACCGTAGTTTCTTGGTGGATTTTTGGATTCTCTTAAGGCGTTAAATACTGTGTATGATGAAGTAAAGCTTCCAAGTAAATTAAAGACTCCCTCATATAATTTGAATTTCAGCGAATCAAATTCGTTATATAATATTTCGGGATATATTTTAAGGAGTATTGTGAAAACTTCAAAAACCTGTGTTGCCTGTGTAGGTGCAGCAGGTTCAAAAAAACCAATTTACAAGAAGTTTTCAAAACTCTCCTTAATCAAAAGATTTAAAGAACAATCTCTCTGTTTTGTCACTGAAGAGGTTTTTTATTCTTTTTTAGAAATGGAATGTTTTCTTAAAATATTTAGATATTGTTTCACCCCAGAATATAGATTTAAAAGAATTTTTTATGAAGGAAATGTCGAAAATACATTTCAATTTACCAAATTGTCACCAACTTAAAACCAAAATAATTGAAAGATTCACTGTTTTCAGGTTGAAAATTAGTTATAAAAAATTTAAATCTGCTTCAAAAAATTATAGTAGTAAGTCATTAGCAGGTAACTTGTTATGAAAAAAAGCCTTCCATAATTATCAAATATTATCAGTAAAAAACAAATTCCACATCAGAAACAATATTTACATCAATTTTCATAGTATATAATCCTTACGATGTAATTGTATTTTAGGAAACCGGTCGAGTAATATATGTTATACTTCTCTTGTTGAGTTTATTTATAGATTTTATTTGATAATTAACTGAATCTCTTTTATCTATATATGCAGATAATAACAGTTGTACCTATAGCAATATAATTTTTTCCATGATTTGTCCCCCATCATACTTTACAAGAAATTGATATTTATTATTTTTTTGTATGGTTATTTTTCCTTATACTAAATATAATTAGGTACAAATATAAAAATTGTGTGTTTCATTTGAAGATACCCATGTCCTATCAGAATCCCAAAGATATAATGTGTATTTTTATGTATTTATGTTCCAAATTGTAAGTTTTATCATAGATTTCCATTCAAATTATATGCATTTGATATTCAAATTTGCCTAAATATGGCGGAATGGGCGGGGCTTAGTTGCACTGTCGTCACTGTTTTGTATATAGTCACTGTAATTTGAAAGACTTGGACGGAAAAGAACTCGGTAATATTCACGTAAAACATATAAATTTAGATATTACACAGGATGATGCGAATTTTGTTGAGGACGACGATGATGATGGTGCCAATTAAATTTTCTTTAAATTCTGCCATGGTATTGGTGGGGGAGATGCTTGGAAAATATATCCGTTGAACATCTGACGTGAGAATCAATAGGTTGATTGAGTATTTCTTTTTTTTATAAATTCAACTGAAAATCAGTGGGTCCTTCTTAATATATCCTTTGCAACTATGCATCCATTGAATGGCAACACTAACGATTTGTGTTGAAATTATTAAGATATTACAATAATTTCGATTTTAGTTCTGATCATACAAAGAAATGTATGTCAGAGTTTTTGGAGTTCATTTAATAAACGAGTTTTAGTGCTGAGTAAGGGTAGACTTGCTGGCGCATTTTGTTGATTGTTGGTACAGTTTTTGTTAGATTGTAATAATGAAATACCATATATGTAGTACCTCTTTTTATCATTATAAATCCATTGTTTGGAGGAAAAAAGGCGAAACTTAGTTCACAAGTATAAAATTTTCAATACATCCAACACACCGTAACAATTATTAATTTTTTCGCTCACACATTTGTGAATAGAAAATTAGGAATCTCATACATCTCATAACAATGAAGTTCTGTGAGAATACATTAGGTCGCTTTTGTTACTTATAAGGTCGTTTGTTTGGTACCATCTGATTCAGGATACAGATCAGTGGTTAGAGTTTAATGATCAAAATATCTATGGTATTTAAGTTTAATAATTGCTCGATGCAATACCCATCGTATTTTATGGAGGAGTTCGCACCATCCAATTTGTGATTATGAAAATCAGGTCCACTTTTTGGGATAAGAAAATCAAGTTATTAAATCTGGAGAGGAAATCCAGTCTGCATTTCTGAGCGACAAGCAAGAAACCGTTCGACTTCACAGAAATCATCACCATCCGTATTACAACTCACTCCGAGGAGAAAAGGAAAATACCCTGAACCGATCTCCTGAACGAGGGACAAAGCGATTCAAGGTAACGTAAATTCAATAAAAATTCAGTTTGTAAGCTGGAGGTTAAATATATTCATTGTTGTACCCTTAGAGTTATATTGTTGAGAGGAATCTAAAGAAACGTCAATTTTTAAACCTGAGACTGAAAAGTCTATGTTGTTTTCTACTGAGAGAAATTTGAAACAACAAGGCAGGGATTCCTACATGGAGAATATTACTCAACATAAAAATCAAGAGTTGAAGACTATACAATGGTTCGATAATAAAACTGTGACGCTGTTATCTACATTTACTGGCTCTCAAACATGTCGTAAGGTCACACGATTTTTTATATCTGAAAACAACAAGGAAGGAATTATTTGTCCAAACGTTGTGAAGATATTCAACAAACACATGGGGGAGTTGACCTCCCCGACTCCTTGCTTGGTCTCTATATAATTCGTAGCAGATCAAAGAAATGGTATCAAAGATTATTTTTTCACATGATAGATGTAGTAATATGTAATTCATGGCTGCTACATAGGAGAATATTGAATCAACACCATCCGGATCAATCTGAGAGTCGTGACGAAATGCCTCTCTCGAAATTCAAGACTGAATTGGCTCAAATACTAACCACAATGGGGACACTGAGCAATACCCCGCTCAGTCTCCCTCCTTTTCTTGTATCTTCGTTGTTGCTCTGTGTCCCCATTGTGGTTAGTATTTGAGCCAATTCAGTCTTGAATTTCGGGAGAGACAGAGCATACAAAAAGGAGATGTAAAGAAGCTTCACCTCCCTGTGAAACTAGAAAAGATGGAACTGCTCACTGGCCTCAGCATTCTCAACAGCGAAATCTTTGCCGATTGGAGATTTGACATGCACAATGTTCCCAAATGGGAACGTAAGAAAATATGTGAAAAAATTTGGAAAAAAATTAATTTTTTAAATATTATACATACTAAAATACCTACCATATAATTTTTTCATGAATGATTCAAAATGAAAATATTTGCAATATAGGGTTAAAATGATTCCATTTGTTCTGAATTGAAGGACGAAATGATATGCAGCATTTATAGTCTGAAAGGTTACTGTTCAAATACGCCCATTAATTTGGTACCAAATATCCAAAGAGGCTCAAAGGAACTGATTGGAGTTAACTTCTTGAAACTAAATGTAGTACTATTGATTAAGGAGATATTCCACTTAAAGATAATGCTGACTACACGGATTATCCTGAGAATATTATCAAGTATATCTCTGGTAAGCGAGCAAATAATGTTCAAATTAATTAAATTATGATGAACTGATATGAAGTAATATGAATTAAAAGATGAAGTGATATACAATGATATGAAGGAGGTGGGGTTAGACATGGTTGTATGTAATTTGGCTTCATTTTATTCCACGCAATGACCATCAGCAGCTGATATGAGCGACCTCGAAGATACCTGTATGCAATTGGAACAAAAGAAATTTCGGGCAGAACATTATATACCACCTAGTAGACGACGTCAGGTTTATGTTGGTCCAGATTTTGCATATATATCTGCTGGTTACCCCTCGGGTACATAAAGTGTGTAGCGTTTAAGTCTGGTAGCCCAACCTCTGACAATCGTCACCAACCTGTCTCTTCAACGCAACCTAGGTCATCTCCTGTAAACTCGACTGTTCAGAATATTCAGCACGTGGGACTTGTTGAACTTGTCAACGTTTGGGACACACCACTGAGTTTGCGATGCCTTAGCAACTGTTGTGCTATTGTTGTGGTAAACATGGCTAGTAGAAATTACCCCCAGTGTTCCTTAAACTCCAACCGGGTCTATGCGGAAGATTATTTTGAAAAAACAAAAGACTCCACATATAAAACATATAGTTAGTAATGAAAATCGCGAGTTGGCAGAAAACTAATTTTATTAACATATCATTACAACATTACTTCTATGTTGAAACCCCTTGGACCAGAATATTGAGTTGAAATTTTCTGTTAGAATTCCTTCAACCAGAATATTTTGATAAAATTGTCGCCGCATGTAAAATTCTAACAGGCTACAATGAGTCAAAAAAAAGCACCATCCTTAGCTTTACATTTTCGAACAACCTCATCAACAGTTTGTTCAACGGCGATAACATTATTACTTGAAAAAGATCCAATTTTAGCGGTAGTAAACTATGAAAGAAAAATACATTGAAAATTTAAGGAAACTTGTAGAAAAACAACTGGGAATTCGAAATGGAAATTTTGGGACTCAAAAATCTGACCGAAAAAATGCTATTAGCATAAAATATCTACCAACCTCTCAGGATATTTTATTACTCAATAACTACAGTAAAAAATTTGGTTTAGAGACAGCAGAAATTCTCAAACAAAACATAAAAACGATCGAAGCAATTAAAAATTTATCAGAAATAGTTTCAGTTTTAACCATTTAAAAAAATTCTATAAATTGCCCGAAAGATTATCTTCCAGTCAGCGCCCTATTAAAGGCATAATCTTTTCTGCCGATTTCGGATAGAATCTAATAGAGGATTAGCTGTATGTTAGGAACCTGTGAGCTTGTTTTACCCCCACGAATGATTGAAATTCCCAGGAATACTGGTCATGCGATTATTCCGCATCGCGTAACCTAGAAAATGTCGAACAGCATTCATTAGGAAAAATGGATGTTGTATGTTCGAACTGTAGTACAAATTTTTTTTCAGAGCAGAAAAAAAACAGTTAAGAGAATTTGTGGCTGCTGTCGAGCAGGTGAAATCGTTTTGGAACGATTTAGGAATTGTCCAGACGGTTTAAGGCATTTGTTTACTAATTATTGGGTATTTGCAGACAATATACGTAATTTAAATAGCTCATTCGCAATGGCGTCATTCAAATCGTCGGGACCTCAACCACCCGAGATTGGTCAAGGACATATTTGCTTTGATATAACGGGGCAAATATATCACAATGCAGAAGAAAAGTACCTATCAACACTCCACATCAACTCAGATTTAATCAACATTATTTTGTAGATGCTGATGATGCTGTCATTCATCGCACAGCATTGGCGGCAGAACGTATCGTTCCATTTTTTAAATTTCAACATTTTGCGGTTACGTCAATATTAAAATTAACTGAAAAATTTTAATTCTCTAGATGATCTCATGGTATATCCACTGCTCTTTCCGTTTGGAGACGAAGGAAATCGGACGAAAGTTCCTTATAGAACAAATCATAACAGGTCAGGTACTTCCAAGGGATCAAATTATATCCCGCTCGGTTCTGTTGATGAAGAAAATACTGATACTGGAGAAATCATTCCAGGCCATTGGAGGTCAGAGATTGCGAAACTAAGAAATTTGGAGAGAAATAACACTGAAAAGGCCACCAAACTAGCAAAAACAGTTCGCGACCGCCTGAGGGACTACTTCAACAATGAGGAGGCTGTTCCTTGGCAATACAGACATGTTTACTAATTTCATATATTATTTGCTGGCTGTACGTATGAAAAAAGATTATTAATAAAGCTTACTTACTTGTGAATTTATTTGGCTCCAATTGTCCTCAGTATCACTGTTACCTTTTATATTTTTCATAAAATCGTCTATTATAGGGAACCACTTCAATGTAGGCTCATAAATGTCTTTAGTTCCACAGCCAGATTTAGTTGATTTTTTCATTTTCATACATTCCTGGCACGTACACGTGCTCCTCAGATTTTTTATTTTTTGTTTTAACTCAGCTATGCCAAAATCCTCCTTGCACATTTCGCGAACTATTGCTTCATAAGCTGCATTTCTTTTATTCCTGTTCTTATACTCGACACTTCTGATATTCCAAAGACATTCGTATTCCCCATATAATTCAACTAATTTTATTGTCTCTGATTCGGACCACTTCATTAGTGCATAAAAAATGCACCACAAACACGTGGCCACATATAAAAACAAAATGAATAATCCGCTGAAGTGATATCGTACAGTGAACACGCTCGACTAGACCAAACCTGTTTTCACTGGTAAAGTAGCGGTACAGTAGAATAGAACGCGGTGGTAGGAGAAGGCGAGTGGGCGAGTTACTTTACCACCGTGCGATCTTACTCTACTCGACTGATTACGTTTTCATTAGTAGAGCTGAAAGGATAGTTAGTACTTGCCCAGCTTACTCTACCTCTAACTCTACTAATGAAAACGAGGCTTTATGGACAACATATTCAAGGGTATACAAGGAAAATCATGCCTAGTGTACATGGACGACATCATTGTATTCTCAACATCATTACAAGAATACATAAATAGTCTAAAAACCTTATTTCAAAGACTAAAAGACGCGGGACTCAAAATCCAACCCGATAAATCTGAATTTCTATGTAAGACAGTAGAATTTTTTGGACATATCATCACCCCAGAAGGAATCAGACCAAACCCGAAATGATTTCGGCAATTGAAAATTTTCCTATACCAAAAACAGCAAAAGAAATTAAATCATATTTGGCCTCGTAGGTTATTACAGGACGTTTATAAAGAATTTTGCGAAACTTACTCACGGCATTCCGTGAGGGGTTTAGTAATGAAAAATAGATCATAACCCTGAATTTCAAAATTCATTTCACACGTGCAGTAAAATTTTGATGAATTATCCTATTCTTCAGTATCCAGATTTCTCTAAACCATTCAACTTAACAACAGATGCGAGAAATTTTGCAATTGGTGCAATACTATCACAAGGTCCAATTGGAAGTGATCTACCAGTTGCTTACGCATCAAGAGCATACGTTAATTCTCGCAAAGAATCCCAAACACCTGACCAATAAGAGCATAGCTGGAGTATTGAAAGAACAGAAGACGGATATCTCTTTCTAGTCTTCATGTCAGTCAATGTCATTACATTCTTTCAAGCTCTGTTGTGCTAAGATATTTGATATTTTGGTTTTAGAAATTAATACTGAAATTATTATTATTCAGAGACTCAGAGTTTTTGAATTTGTATTTTGAAGTGATCCACGGATTGTGAAATTCAGTTTTTTTTTCTGAGAGGTTCCAATCAACTTGATTAAGCAGAGTTTTTGAATTTGTATTTTGAAGTGATCCACGTATTGTGAAATTCAGTTTTTTCTGAGATATTCCAATCTACTTGAACAAGCAATTTGGATTGTTAAATTTCCAGAACATGGACCAGCAAAAGTGAGTTCAAAGTTTAACGTCTAAGGCCCGGTTGTAGATGTCGTTGTGGAACTAGGTTTGTTGATCGCAGTTCAGGTCACGTTGGCTGCCCTGATTAACGCGTTTGGCGGGAAACTGAACTTTAGCATCATTCATTTAAGTTGTGTTAA
>JARQZK010004676.1:0-15000 GCA_030704885.1 Cynegetis impunctata
AATTAATTTCGAAATGTCAAAGCCGAAGAACGTGGCCGGTTAAAAGGAAATAGGCAGATTGCAACATCGGTTCATTGATGAGATCAATCGCGTGCCTTCGGCCGAAACGAGAAACCGATTTGAATTAGAATAATTTTATGAATGAATGAAGAGTGCGTGGGCAAACGGCGTTCGGTGTGACATATTTCATCAGATCTTGAGGTCGCTGCTGTGAAAATACTTCATGATAGTGAACTGCAACGTACTTAATTTATATATGGAAACTTTCTTATAAATAAATAAATAAATAAATATACATATATATATATATATATATGTATATATTTTTTTCCTAATAGTTCAAAGAAAAACCAAAACTAAAACAAATATATATATATAAATATATATATATAAATATATATATATATATATATATATATATATATATATATATATATATATATATATATATTATAATAAAATAAAAAGAAAAAAAATAAAATAATATATATATATATATATATATATATATATATATATATATATATATATATATATATATATATATATATATATATATATATATATATATATATATATATATATATATATATATATATATATATATATATATATATGTGTGAATGGCGTTCGTGCTCCCTTTTTGAGGAGTGAATCGGCCTCTTCATTTCCTTTGATTCCCGAGTGACCGAGACCCAGACTAAAGAGACCTTGTTATTCTTGCCTATTTCATTGAGTTTCCTTTGGCACTTCAATATCAACTTTTAATCGATGACATGGGAGCTCAGTGCTTTTATAGCCGCTTGACTATCAGAATGGATCGCTATGTTACATTTCTGATAGTTTCTTTCTAGGTTCATATCTACACATCTGTTGATTGCTAGTATTTCTGCCTGAAAGACGCTCGAACAGGAACCCAGCGACAGTGAGCACTTGGTGCCTGCCCCATATTCCCGAGCGCCAGCTTCTGTTGTGGTTTTTGACCCATCTGTGTACCATTTTATGGTATACTTCCTGAAAGTTTGGGTGGTGGATTCCCTTTCTTCTTTTTCACTTAGCATCGTAGTGAAGTTCTTCTCATGCTTACTTTCTTTACCATTACATCAATAGGGAGGTTCGCCGATGTTATTGGTTAGAGATAACCAGGCTCTCTGAATTTTAATCCTCTCATAACCCTCCTTAGAAATTCTGATGATGATCTCAAGTGCCCTAGGTGGGCACAATCTCATAGCTCCTGTGATACTCACACAGGCCAGTCTTTGCACTCTGTCGAGCATTTTCCTTGTACTTGTCTGACCTGCTTCGACATGCCAGACTACTGCCAATAAGTAGTTATTGGTCTCACAATCATGACTTACATCCATCGAAGTATTATAGGGTTACAGCACCAATTCTTACCACATAGTCTTCTACACGCCATCAGAGCCCTTATTGCTTTAGTAGCATTGATATCAACATTTTTTTTATTCCAAAGAAGCTTTCTGTCTAGGGTTATTCCAAGATATTTAACTTCAGACTTCCATTGTATGGTATCTCCATTCAATAGGAAGGATTTCATGGCCGGAAGTTTTCTTTTTCGGGTGAAAGGAATTACTGTGGTTTTGGTTGGGTTATTTTTAGCCACACTAAGAAGCACCACTGCTCAATAGATCTGAGGCCCTCCTGTAGTAAATCGCATAAGGTGCCCTCGTATTAATCTCTAACTATTGAGACTGTCAACAGCACAGCCTACGCATTCGAAGCCATGCTTCGTTAGCCTACGTAGTTCATTCAATAGTAGGCTCCATAAAAGGGGAGATATTACTCCAACCTGAGGTGTTCCCCGAGTGGCTTCGACAGAGATGGATCATTTACCCCTCGCCTTCAGAGCGCTTCTCTGACAGACACATGTGTTGTGTTGTCAAAAGCCTCAGATATATCCAGGAACGCCCACATTGCAATTTCTTTATTATTCAGAGTTTTCTGGATGACTTCAGTTAGCTGATACTGAGTGGTCTCTGTTGATCGTCATGCCCGGTAGGCATGCTGACATTTCTGAAGTGGTGGATTCTCCAGATTCTCCGTTCTTATCTAGTTATCCACTACTTTCTCCATCTTTTTGAGTAAAAACGATGTTAAGCAGACGGGTCTGAAAGATCTAGGGCCAGTCCCGTCTTTTTTCCCTATTTTTGGAATGGAAGTTAGTTTTGCCATTCCTCAATCTTTGGGAATTGACCCAATGCTGAGCTGCTTCTTGTTATCTTCAGTAGATGGGAAAAAACCTCTTCCACTCCTTTCTGCAGGAGTACCGCCATCCACTTCTGGGGATTTATACGGCTGAAACGTGCTTATTGCCCATTCAAGCCGTTGCTTGTAAATATTTTCCTAGCAATATCTCAGTCCTCCTTTCGGAAGTACTTCGTGTGCTCCATTTGTTTCAGTATTACTCATGAGTTCACTACCTGTAAAGTGTGTTTTGAGAAGAAGAATAAATCGTTCTTCTTCTCATGTATGACCCGCCTGGCTGCTTGAGCGACATTGTGAGGTTAGCTCCCCCTCTTACTGTTATACTGGAGTATCATCATCATCATCTGGATACTACACCCATACAAGGGCCTCGGCCTTCTGAAGTTTGGCACGCCATTCTTTTCTGCCTTGAGTTTGCATTTTACAGTTGAGAGCACCTATTCTTCTGGGTCCCATGTTACATCGGCCCATCTAAGCTATCGACTCTTATCAAATTGGATATTTCAATAGAGAAAATATTGTAATATGGTATCAAAATCGAAGTCTATCTCAATATAAATGAAGTCTGAGCTACGATCACTAGAAAACCTTCAACAAGAATTCCTCAATTTGATAAATCTAGGTAGTTGAACAATTCATGCTTCAAGAAACATTTATTTTTGAGCAGTTCTAATCAATTTATATGTGACTTGTGAAAACTACGTATCAGCCAAGAAAAACTTTCAAACTATTTTATTCACAGCCCGAAATTTTATAGAATATATTCAAGGTGACCGCATCGAATAAAACATTATAAATGCTGAACAGTATGATGCAGGGAGTTATTCGTTCGATTGATAATCTTTATTTGCCTTGCCAGTCTAGATCAGTTGAGAGCTCAACATCATATTAAGAGTTATTGCAAATGAATACTCCAATAATTCTATAAAAAAAGCAGTGCCAGATTAAAGTTTTCGGGGCCTAAAGGCTGATAAGTAAAGAGGGCCTCATTAAGGTGACGAAAATATCCAAATTTCACGGTTCGCTATTATGTCATTTTTATGCTTTGGTATGAATTGCCGGTCGAAGATTATTCAATTTATATAGTATAGCAAAAAAAATTGAATTTCGGGAAAAGTATCGAAGTGCCTCAGGTGTACGTGTTCACATTGAAATGTTATAGAGAAGTCATATGCATTTTTCGAAATTTCATTATCGTAAACTAAATTTTATCTTTTAATTCCAACATATCAGTCTATTCTTCCAGAGCTTAGGCTTGCATGGAGCACCCTGTGGTTACTATATACTTATACTAGTAGAATATATTTATTAATAATTCAATGCTCTATACTAACACTACTCAATACTAGCAGAAATTCATATACTAAATTACAACTTTTCTATATTAATTTTCAGCAAAATCTCCAATTATATCGCTCAAGTAATTTCCATCATATTGTCGAATTCCGTGCTGAGTATAGTTCTATCATTCAAATTTCTATGAGCCATAGTAGTATATAATCATTTCTAAATGTCCTCTCCACAAATTTCAATTTGGCTGAGGGACCCTTGAGTGATGAGGGCCTATAGACTTCAACCTACTCCAGGTCATTAGTAACTCCGGCCCTGATCAAAAGTTTTTTTTCAAATGATTGATTAGCTCTGAAATATATTCCAGAAGATCCTTCAGCCACAAGCCACTGACATGCTTTGAGAATATTGTAAGTAGATAGCTCATGACTCTAAATGTAAGGGTATGACACGAAAAGGCTGAATAGAATGCTCAGTAACTCAATATTGGGCAAATTAATCGCAATATAATATGGCATGCTCAAAATACCTTACCTTCCTCCAACCTGTTCAATCCACCTGATATAATATATTAACTAGTAGCAGTCAACCTACGTAGAAATTCTATTAGAATCTTAACTTAAACTTTCAGATCGGAGAAGCTGGATGGCATCGATACAATCTAATAAGCTTCGACGGTGAACATACCGAATCTTTGGATTAGTCTTTATAAAACGATAAAATACCACACCCGTGCGATAACATCTGCTTTTGATTTTATAACATTCGATTCAGACATCGATAACGTCAAAGTATCTTATTGAGGTGACATTCCAAAAATAACAGGAGCTGAATACTCTCTAAATCGAAACGTATAGAAATGGGCAATTATTGAGATATGATCTCAAATCGCGATAAGATTGAGCTCAATGGGCAACTACGTGCCCTTCTTTCCATTAATCGAACACATTCAACTCGTTTCTTGAACTATGTATTCGTTGCTTCGTTAGTTAAAACTATTATCTTATAATTCAAGCACAAGTTTCATTAATGTCTATTTATGTTAATGGCATTACTGTACATTTCTGACAGTATTGTTTTAGAAATTTTTAGCAGCAACATATCGATCATCTTGCAATAACTACAAATAAATTTATCAGAAGCTGGTTCACTCTTAGTTATAAATTATATATTTCTCAAAATATTTAGCGACTAAAGCCCTTTGTATATAGTTCAAATAAATTGTGTAGCATAGCTCCCTTACTATAAGGTTGTATTTTCCACTCTGATTGAATTACGGCAACTGAAAATGGGAGAAATCAAGCTGGTTAACCTACTAACAAAATGCATCGTGTATAGAATGCAAACCAGGTCGAAATAAAATTAAAACATATCCACAGCTTTCAAGCCTTTTTAGAGGTTGCAAGAAACGAAAAAAAACTGTTTTATAGGACTTTTGCACTTCCAGTCCCTCTCCTAATTGAGTAAGCAGAAATTTGTGCGAAACTATAGTTTCTGCTAAATAAGTGCCTTTGGGTGATGAAAACTTTTTCTTTGAATGCCGTCATTTTTATGTGAGGACATTGTCATTTCGTAGGTTATGAGGTTTTCCGCACCTCCACCACTTCTGCTAATTATGCTGGAGGATTGAAATTTTTTATGTGGATTGAGTTTATGATAGGAAAGTACTGATTGAGAGTATCAATTATTGATGTTTTCGTATAGCCGCAGTTTTTATGTTGACTTTCTACGCGCTTTCGACGATTTTCTAGCATTGCGCATCTCTTCAGGCACTTCACATACAGTTGAAAATTTATACATGAATTCCGTTGAAGTTTGGGTGGTGCTATTTTGATAAATATGTCATACTTTTTGCAGGTTTTCAAACTCTATACAACTTTTCAGCGTCTCCAAATGAACGTAGTGTTATTTTATGTAATAAGATATGAAAATTAAGTTAAAATACCTACAACTGGAGTGACAGAGCTCTGCTGCTCAAGCGTTTTTTCTCAAAATACCTCTATTTTATGAATTCATAATTGTTGTAAAATGAGTAGTACCTAGATATTTTATCTTATATGTGGGAACTAAACTTCTACTATTCTAGTAATCAATCAACATTCGAAATTGAAGCAACTTGTTTTCCATAAAATTTGAAGAGACTCATTTCAAGTATTCTCGATTTCTCGGAAAAATCCATTTTGAGTTTAGACAGCTAAGGTTTCAATAACGAATAACAGTGAAATTTGAGTTTATTAGACCTTACCAACTTAATAAAATCACATGAATTTCAAAATTCATTCCAAATAATAATCAAACGACATCGAATAATAGACAATTAGAAAACATGAGAAATGAAATAATTTCTATTCATTCAAGAAACAAGAATCTTGCCATGATATCATCGCTAGGCAACAAACAAACGTTATCTAGATGAATATCGTATGATAGAGCATGTAATCGTAAATTTTACAATATGATTACTATGTATTCATAGCCTCGATCGTTATTGTTCGTGCTCACCTAACAAAGAAGTTATTTTCATTCTGTTGGCTCCATGTTATGCGACTGGCAATAAATAAAGACATATTCAAAATAAATCCGAGGCCTATAAATATTACGGTTGTAGATGTTAAGTACCGAACAATATAGGTGGAGAACAAGAAGATAGAAAATTAAGGCCCCATAAAAATTCCGACATCGGTCCGACTTGCTTGTGAATTAAACAAAACAGAGAAATGAGCACGGTAATAATCATTAAGAGAGCAGAGCGAAAGCTCGTGCTGCTCTTTTGCTCGAAGCATGCCAGTGCGGAGTAGGAACACCTGCGGAATCTACCGTGGCGCTCTACCACGTTAGCGGAAATGGCAGTAGGTATGGAATTATACCGTGGGTTGATGTATTAGGTCGAGGACGAGCGGAACCGGAAGCACTTTTGTTAGATATTCATGTGTGTTTTTTTAGATCATGCATCATAAGTTATAGATTTTATTCAAGATGATCAATTATTTGAAATTTTCGGAATAATTATTTAGGCAAAATATTCATTTGTTTCCACATTTAAAATTATTTCACTTGGTAGATTTGAAATTTCTATAAGAATTAATAAAGGGCTCGTTTCTCATATTATTCTTAAGCAGGAGAAATATTTATATTGTGGTTATACATGGTGAAGACTACAGTCTTCACCAAAACTTTATGGGATAATCTATTTACCAAATATTATTTTAATTTTAAATTATTCATTATTATTTTTATTCTATTACACCAAAATTTTTTGTCCATCTATCGCGTCTCGCATTACAGCAGCAAGGCGCATGGCAGAGCAGCCAAGGCCAATATGGCGGCGCTCATATCAGCTGACCGTGTTTATATTCTCAATTATTCGTGCAAGTGTTCCGCGGTATTTCTGTGTTTTGATCTGTATATTAATGTAAATTTTTTTTTTATTATTCACTTTATCGTGATGGATAACGATACAGCTAGTGAGTTAAATAAACCGGTCGTTATTGATAGAATAATTGAAGTTGACAACGATTCAATGATTTAAATAAATATTGCTCTTAGTTTTTAATATGCGTCTATGATCTAAATGATTGTACTAATTATGCTGTACAAATTAGTTAATGGTGTACTTCATGTGCTGATATTTCCAATGTTCAACTCCATCAATTCAAAAACTTCTTGAGAATTGAATTAGGTACCTAACTTTTGTGGAACTGGTCATTTAGAGAATTACGTTGTTTTAATTTTATTTTATTTGTATTTCTAGTTTCAAAAGAGTTAGTTAATTATTCATTTTAATATAGTTTTGTATTGTATGTATTGTCAAACTGTAAATGCTGTATTGGCCTTTTTACCTGTTTGTATTCCTATTGTCTTAAATAAATAAATAAATGTATTTCGAACTCTAAAACGCAAATTGAAATTAAATTTTATATTTGAATGTTTTGTCTGCTGTGGATTTCCCATTATCATTCCTATTTCTCGATAATTAAGTTGAGATTAAAAACGAAATTTTAATACCTTAAATCAAATAATTTTCTGAAAATTTTTAGTTAAATGCCTACAAACCGAAGAAAAGTTTCACTTGCATCGTGGTTTCATAAAACCACACAATAATTTTTTTAATTTACATGAAATAACGAGCTACAGTATCTAATTCGATTTGTCAACTAGCATGAGCAGAACCAAACTTGCTTTTAGATATCTATATATTTTGCATAAATTTTGTTTCAGCATAAATCCAGAATTTCTGGAAATTCTTGATTCAGTTATTCTTAGCCTCCATTTAAGTTGAAAGTTGAAATTCTAGCATAATATATATTCACCAAGTGTGTGCATATATATATATATATATATATATATATATATATATATATATATATATATATATATATATATATATATATATATATATATATATATATATATATATATATATATATATCTAGTTTTGTAGTATTAAAAGTCTCATTCTCTGATGGAATATAATTTGGAAAGAATAAACTCACGAGAACCTGTGATCTGAACATAATACTAATTCAAATACATTGATATCACAAAAATTTACTAAAGAAAAATCAACTGGCATATTCTATTGAGGTAAACAATTGCATGCAGCTGGGCAGTAAATATTAAAGTGAACAGGGAAGCATTTAGAATATCCAAGTAATTAGTACGTGTTTATTCTGTGAGTAAAAGAAGACAGTTTCAATATATACGATAAACTTACAATTTGTCTACTGCAACGTTTCACATGAACCTTATTCACTCAAATAACACAAGTCGAAACTGTAAATGTCTATTGTGAACCTGCAGTTGCTTCTTTCACTGGGGTAGAAAAGTTTAATTTAAGGGACAACCAATTCGTTAGACACGCGTCAATCAGAATTATTCGCTTCGGTAGAATCTACAAACTCACTCGAGATTGACGTACTTCCAGATCATTATGGTTTTTTCAAAACCGTGAATGAAGCAAAAAAGAATGCCTACGGCTCTTAAGTAGATGGAAAACATCAATAAATATGTAAATATTTCGGTGTTGATTCGAAATTCATAGTGATTCAATTTTTTGAAACAGAGATTTCATATCACTTAATTAAGCGAAAATAATCTCAAATCACAGTTAAAGTACTCAATTTTGACCGAATATTTCCATAAAAATCAGAAGAATATGGAAAATTTTTTGATAATTTTTATGCGTAAACAGTTACAATTTATGTATATATACGTATATATATATATATATATATATATATATATATATATATATATATATATATATATATATATATATATATATATATATATATATATATATATAATATATATATATATATATATATATATATATATATATATATATGTATATATATATATATATATATATATATATATATATATATATATACATATATATTATATAATATATATATATATACATATATATATATAACTGAGATTGAATTCTCGCACATCACTTGGTGAAACATCATAAAGAATAAAGTATAAACTTTAAAATAAAAACACTTGGCTTATGTTTCACAATATAAAAAATCTTTAGATACTGTACTTAGCAGTAATAAAAAAGTCGACATGTTTCGAGCTATGAACTCATTATCAAGACTGACAACAGGAGAGTATTGCATCGTAATTTATAAAACAGACAAAAGCAAAGGTGATACCTGAAAATCAATTTGTTCGTTTACAAGGGGTAATTGACTATTATGGGCGGAACTTATTTCGATAATTTCGAGAAGGTCAAGACGTTTACCCTTGTTACCTGAATGTAACAATTTGGTTTTGTTGAAATCCAGGAAGTGATTGAATTTTATACAATGTTCAGAGAAGCCAGTGGTATTTTTGTTTTGTAAAATTGACTTTTTATGTTCTTCAACACGAATATTTATATTCCTTCCTGTCTGTCCAATATAGAAAGCAGGACATTCGTCGCAAAATATTTTGTGAATACCACTGTTTTCTCCGATGTTAGATTTTTCTTTATTATTGACCAAGAGTGACTTCAAGTTTCTTTTATTTGTACAAATTGTTTTAACGTTATTTTTCGATAGTCTGTTACAAATTTCGCTACTCAAATTAGGCACATGATTTATTGGGAAGTATTTTTGTTCTTCATTAATAGTTTGCGTGGGGTATATTGAATGCAACAGATACTTTCTTCGTTTTTTCCCAATGAGCTTGTCGATAAGACTTTCATTGTAACCGTTATTGATGGCTAATAATTTAATTGTATTAACTTCAGTTTGAAAATTTGTTTCCGATAATGGAATCGTGAACAACCTATGTATGAACGAATGAAAAGCACTGAGTTTTATTTTAATGTGTTGGTTACTGTCGCTGTGAATTAAAGTATCTGTGAAGGTTGGTTTTCTATAAATGTTGAAAGTAAGAGAATTCAAATTCCTAGCAATCTGAACGTCTAAGAAATTCAAGGTACCGTTTTCGTTTTCTACTTCTTTTGTAAATTGAATCGAGTTGTAGAAAGTATTTATATATTTAAGGAAATTATCTAACTGCCTATCTGTACCGGTCCAAATACAAAAAATATCATCTACATAACGTCTCCATAATAAAACGTATTATATATATATATATATATATATATATATATATATAAATGGAAAATAAATAATAAGTAAAAACTTTTATTCGACAGAATTATCAAGACTGATAGGCGCCAGCAGTCTTGATAATACTGTAAAAGGCATAACTAGTCGAATGAATGTTATTTTCAGTTCGTGGTTTCTAGACTTTTACTTTTACTTATTATTTATTTTTCATCGAAATATGAACCAGAGTTGATTCATAATCCATCGAATTTAGATATATATATATATATATATATATATATATATATTTTATATATATATATATATATATATATATATATATATATATATATATATTATATATATATATATATATATATATATATATATATATATATATATATATATATATATATACAAGTTAGTGCATTTATAAAATGAGTTGAATAATAATAATTAGTTATTGACCGATTGATTTTGAATCTACAAACTACAGTCAACTGAAAATATTTCTTTGTCACGGGCAAACTGCAATAGAGAATTTAACATTAAATAAAAGATAAGTACCAATAATACTTTCATCATCATTGAGTTTAATTCCATATCAAGCGTATTAGTCTGAATGAAAAACCAATTTTTAACCAGGAATATATGAAATATTTTCAACGTTAATTGATTATTGAATTATTACACTCGAAACTGAGAACTTCATCTTCAAGCATGACGATATTTTTAAATTTGTAAGATATGTATAATTCAATTATGTTAATGGGTTCATTTTGGCGCCTGAATTTCATTTAATAATCGTTAAATATCTTTTTTTTTCAGCACTGGGTTAGTTCAATTAAAATTTTAGAATGAATGTCACTATAAATAAGTCTAACTAACACATCTTTTGTTTGTTAACGACATTACTAAAGGTGCTTAGTTATGAGAGGCAATGTTTTAGAAATTTTTACGAGGAACATTAGAGTTTTCGGTATATAAATGCTACCTTAGGCTTAATTAAGTTATACTAATGTCAAACAATTCCTATTCCTCGTTTGGTGCTTCTCAGAATTTTCGAATATATTATTTCAGAATCCAATCTTAGATAAAAAGCTATTGAAAAAGAGTTTTAAATTTATTCTTATGAATTCGAATAAATTCAGAATTGTACTTAACTATTAAACTATCAAATTAATTTACTTCTTTGAAACATAATATTCACTTACAGGAAAGGACTCATCAAATGCATATCGTCGGCCTAATGTGAAAATTGCACAAGTCCCAAAACCTCAATTTTACAGGAGAGCAAAAAAACTATTTTACTTCTTTAAAAATAATGTTATTTGGGTGAAAATGGAATTTGGATGAAAAATACATCAGGGAACTGCTATCAAGTATTGATTATTTTTAAAATAGTTACCTGTTGAAAAATAAAGGAGTTAGGTATGCAAAATTCATTTGTATATCCAATACGAAGAAGGACTTATGCAAATTTCACCTAATAAAACAACGCAATTATTCACCTATCTAAGGCATTATTTTTATTAAATCGAAAATAAGTACAAATGAAATAACATATAGAACTTCGAAGAAGAGCAAGAGTACATAAATTATATTAATATTAAAAAATATTCAAATGTTAAGTTTTATGGTCAAGTTATTCATGTCTTAGGTTGTCATAAAAATTATGATAATCTTTGGCAAGAGATTTTTTCAAAAACATAAGATGTTCATACTTTTCTTTTTTAATTTTCAATTGTTCTTTGTACAATAAGGGAAGAGAGTCAATTGATACATAATTTGAATTTGGTTTTAGTCTCATAGGCATATCTTGAAATTCCTCGGAGTGTTTAATCTTAAACTCGATTTTACCATTTGGATTATACTTCAGAGCTCTAAGATTGTTGACAGTTGGGTCACCTACTTTAAATCCAGGTCTAACTGATTTTACCAAATTGAGTTTACTGAAATCTTTGAAAAAAGTGTAATCTAAATAGCTCACCTCATACGGTCTAGGATTTTTTCGAGCTAATTTACATACGGAGACGTAATCAGCTGGCAAATTAATGGTTCTACCTTTTAATTGCCTCTCTATGGTAGAATGCATAGAGTCACACTCCATTTGGGTGTGGCCCTTTTCTAAATATTTCTGGATGATACAAACATGTTTTTCGAGTGCAACAAGGCGTTGCTTAAAGTGCAATTACGATTTTGAGCACTACAACCGTCACTATATAATATTATTTGTTGCATTGGCTCAAGCTGGGGAATTACATAATTAATCAAGAAGTTACAAATTATGGATGAAAAGCAGTTGGCACTAAGCTCCCCTTGACCTTCGTGCCAGAGAAAACAATATCCATCTTTGGAATGCAAATCAAACACTGTGAAATTGTGTACAATAAGCTTCGTTCGATATATGGAGGTTAGAAGTACCTCCATAGTTCGATAGTACAGAGCTGATACGTTCGATTTCGGGCACAATAGTACTGACTGGAGGTCCATCGTAAATGCCCTATTTTTTGAATTTTTGTCTTCTGCTTCCCATGCTTCTTCTTTCTTGATAATGTGCTCTCTGTAAACAGATTCCTCTACATTTTGTGTCTTGTAGCCTACGCAGACATCGCATTCGTCTTTTTTTGGCAGAAACAATGCCAAATTCAGATCTCCAAACATGTTCGAGAATGTGGCAATGAATAATGGAGCTATATTATGTTCTACACACCAATTATCTTTATACAATAAATAAAGCTCCGATTTTGTTTTGAACGTTGGCTCTACATATAATTTCGTTGACGATTCTCGACAATAGTGTGATTCAAGTATAGGCAGACCTTCAAAGAAATTTTTCAAATTTATCTTTCCTTCATCAAAACGTGAAGGTTTATTTTGTATATTATTATTTTTATCACGATGCCTTGATCTTTTTGTTTTATTCTTCAAGACTTTTGCAGAAATGTAGTTCTTCTTCTCTGGCCACGAGAGGGACCAAAACTTCGCGAAAATTAATTTTCGCTCTTTTTCCGTCATCTTGTAACACTGAATTGCTATTTCTTTACCTGTTTTCGATGGTTTTTTTAAACACAGACATCTCGTTTTCATTACTCTCTTAGTTTTCGTCGTGTCGAATTTGTTATTTTTTCTACCCATATACTCAACCCCTTTCTCTCTATTTCTTTTATTAGTATTATATTTCCATTCTGCAGGATTAGAAAACCTTTTCTTCTTCCTTTTTCGTGACACTTCTTCACTAGAATCATTATTTTCTTCATCAGAATGTTGTTCCCTATCATTGCCGATTTGATATGTAGGGTCCCTGTTTTCATTATCTACTTCTTCTGGATGATTTGTTGCATCTTCTTCATCATTATCTTCATTGCTAATATTTCCTTCTCGTAGGTTTTCTTCGAAATCCAAAGAAGTTTCTGTTGGCGCGTCTCTATCGTTGGTTGTATTTGCATTGAGCTTCTCATCGGAAAAAATAAAACTATCAAAGTCTATATCCGTTTGCTCCATGCCAGATATTATTGCATTGTTGAGAAAGCTGGATGATAAATCATTATTTTCCCCTATGTCTAAAATTTTTTCAGTCATATGAATTTCTTCTTGTCATTCTGCTAGAGTTGACTGTAGTTTTTCCTCGTTTTCTTCTGCAAAACACTTTTCATTTTCCGCGATGTTTGTATCAGTATGATTGCCTTGATCTTTGAACAGTTTTATTGTCGTGTTTAATTCTATAGAATCACCAGTTAATGTTCCAGAACTATCGTTAGTTATTATGTCCTTCAAAACGTTGGTCGGATGTTTTGTTAAACTCAACAGTTTGAAACCTCTGCTCGTACGATCCATGGCTAATACTCTACAACAAAATGCTTGTTTGAACCTACATATAGCCACAATGTGTAAATTTGTAATAGACTGTATGAACTCTATGAATTTCAATGCCGCCACTTTGAATTTTCACTTCAAAGAAATATTAAAGTGTATTTTCATCGAAACCTTAAGCCACCCGAATTGTTTAAAACTCGTTTGGCAGAAGAAAATATTATACAGTCATTGGTATTCAAAATGCTTTGAAACATGCATAAATCCCGTGAGTTCTGAATATATCAACAGTTTGAAAAATGCACAACTCCATAAGTTCACAAAAATGGCATTAACCCATTCTAATGTATGTAAAAACATTTCAAAACCTTAAATTTCAAGTCACAGTCAATTTGAAGTCTGACAAACTAAAAAGCACGACACCAAACAAATACAGAACACCAACGTACACTTTCTAGGACTTGTGCAATTTTCTTACTGATGTAGAACCAGTGGGACTAACGCTAATTTCATACTTCTAATTCTAGCGCCATCTTAATACTGTTTACATGGTTATTTAATTTGAATGTATAGATACGCTGCTTCTCCAACCGATGGAGCTAAAAACTAATTTTGTGAAAAATTGGACTTATGCCATTTTCACATTAGGCCGACGATATTTAAGTCATATTTTATCCTACAAAACAGATTGTGGTGTACCGAAGGAAAGCAGTCAGGCGCGGGAGTATTTTTTTCATCCGTCTTAGACCACAAATTTTAAAAAATTCTCCACGTCTGATATATATATATATATATATATATATATATACATATATATATATATATATATATATATATATATACATATATATATATATATATATATATATATATATATATATATATATATATATATAGATATATATATATTATATATATATATTATATATATATATATATATATATATATATAATATATATATATATATATATATATATATATATATATATATATATATATATATATATATATATATATATATATATATATATAATATATATATATATATATAATATATATATATAATATATATATATATATATATATATATAATATATATATATATATAATATATATATA
>JARQZK010004676.1:20000-23670 GCA_030704885.1 Cynegetis impunctata
TTATGATATATTTTAATATATACCATAACAAAACTTTAGGTTTATTATAATTTAAAATATTAAAGAAGTACATACCTACCTATATGTCTTCAGAATATAGAAAATAAAAATAAACGACAGAGAAAATAATAATAATAAGAGGAAAAAGGTTCTGATTTTCGAAATGGATTGAATTTATCATTGTTTAAGGATATCTGATATTATTGAATTTTAATTCCAATTGATCGACTATTTGTACTTTTACAGAATACCTGTGATTCATTTTACAGAGAAGAAATTGTTTATTGAATAAATTTAACTTATGCTATATTGATACATAATATATGACAACAGAAAATGTGATTTGTATGTTTTGACCTTGATAATATTACACCCTATATATCTATAATTATGAATATTTCAGATTGTGGCGAAATAGTAGGACAAAAGCAAACGCTATTTCTTCATAATTTTCAAGCCAACTCATAACTTCATAACATATATATATATATATATATATATATATATATATATATATATATATATATATATATATATATATATATATATATATATATATATATATATATATTTGTATATATATATATATATATATATATATATATATATATATATATATATATTTTTTTTTTTTGGGTTGATTGGGCCGATACTTGGTGTAAATTAATAAACATATCAAAAGATTGGTTAATGATAACAATTTACAAATTTATTAAAAGAAATAACACATGATGCACGTTTCGGTGAAACTTCACCTTCTTCAGTTGATAATGGAAAAGTAACTATGATTCTCTGTTATATCGAAAACAAAAAATAACAAATTATGTAAAAGGTGTAAGTAGAAAGATGGTTACAAATAATTATTAGAATAGAAAAAATCAATTCTGAACTGCTAGTCAGGTAGTTCGGTAATTTTGAAAAGATTGAGAAGGGGGCTTGAAGTATGATCGATTTGGCTATTCAATAGGAGACCGGAATGCTTGTATTTATTTGTCTGTAATGATTCTAAAAAATTAAGTTTAATTTCCTTTTTTCAGTATTTAATATTTTAAAATCGAAATTGAATGTGTGATTTTCTTGTATTAAATGGTTTGCATAGTTTCAATATGACTTCTGATTAACAAAGCTACATTTGTGTAATGAAATTCTAGTTTGAAAACTTCTGAAAGTTCCACCAAAACTTATCACAATCACCACAATTAATTTTATAAATTCCTTATTTTTTATCTTTATGAACTTTGGATTTATTATTTTTTATATGATTTCCTAAATTATTACCGGTACGATAGGCAATGTTAATGTTGTACTCAGATAAGAGAGATTCAAGTTTTCTATTTGAATTTTCGATGAAAGTGAGGCTGTTATATTTGATATCATTTTTAGTAAGGGGGTACACCTGGTTAATCGCATTTTTGAACAACTTATTATCTATCATATTGTATTTTATTATAGGATCATAATTATTAATTACGGCAATTTGTTCAATTATATTTTTCTCGATGTTACAATTGGCGTTTGAAAGTGGAATATTTACTTAACGATGTACCATACTATTGAAAGCTGCCATTTTGTGTTGGAATGGATGTACAGAAGTACCATATATATATATATATATATATATATATATATATATATATATATATATATATATATATATATATATATATATATATATATATATATATATATATATATATATATATATATATATATATATATATATATATATATATATATATATATATATATATATATATATATATATATATATATATATATATATATATATATATATATATATATATATATATATATATATATATATATATATATATATATATATATATATATATATATATATAAAGTCAACGCAACGAAGAAAAAATAGAGGAAATAATTCATGTAGAAGCCAATTTTGGCATAGTTGTAGGGGAAGGTGTTCTTAGCAACATCTTAAAAGTACTGATCCCACCCGTCAGTACTCAAGTGGAGCTAACGGTGGGGGGACCCATTAAAAGTACCGCTTTTCAGTTTTTCCTTAATAATAAAACTATCTCTAGCAAACAAATATTTATATAATGAATTAATCCACATCAAATTTTCTTCAAAAAAGGTTTCTTACATTTTTTCGCTGGGATCAATGCTTAAGGAGATATGGAGCGGAGAAATAGAAAATTAAAAACAAAAACATTTTTATTGTTAAAAATGAAATGTTTATTGTTAGAAATGAAATGTTTTTTATTAAAAATGAAATCTTCATTTTTTAAAATGAAATATTTAATTAAGTACTGAAACAGTTTTAGCTAGAGGTAGTAGTTTTTGAGTTATCAACGAAAAACAGAAAAAAGGGACCTTTAGAGGACCCCAACCGTTAGCTCCACCCCCACCCCCCAGTACTTTCGGTTTGTTTTTGAGGACACCTTCTTCAACAAGTGTGCCAAAATTGGCTTCTACATGAATTATTTCCGCTATTTGGTCTTCGTTGCCTGGACTAATATATATATATATTTATATATATATATATATATATATATATAAATATATATATATATATATATATATATATATATATATATATATATATATATATATATATATAAATATATTTATATATATATGTATATATATTTATCGAACTTGTCGAAATAAAACATAAAAGGTACGGTTGCCCATATTAAAAGGGCCTCCAAATAGAGCACCCCAAGTTTTTCCTAATTGCGTTGTATCTAGCAACATCTGTCGAATGGGAGAAAAATTAACCCTAAAAAAGCTTATCCAGTAAACAATTCGCTTTATTCGATCTATACGTTACTATTTTTAATTCAACAAACAAAAAAACATCGTGAAGTGTTTTGTGTGTTTAGTGATTACAACCTTAGAAGAGCGATGATAAAATCTTAGATAATAGAAATGAATAATGTTCTATTCATTGTTTAATTGAAAGTACTTTCACAAACTGGAAGCTCTTATATTGTGAAATGTCGTCTTGTTGCTGCTCCCTTTGTACCCCAAGTGGTTACCAAATTGAACCGAGGATCAATTTAGGTGTACGTATAAGAATGGGTTTATTAAATTTCTTCTAGAGTAGTAAACGCTGAAATTATAGTACCTACTTGGAGCAGTATCGCTAAGAAACTTGGGAAAAAAATGGAAAAGGAATTGAACAGTGTTTCTGCAATGAAGGTGTGATGGAAGAGTATATTGACATCATTCAATGTATCCAATGCAGGACATATTTACAATGTAGGCGTCTGGACTGAAATAGAAGTAACTTTATAAAGTAATGAAAAAAATATCTCAGCGAGCTGCATTAGAAGAGCAGGTATTATTCCTTTCCCCAGGGGGTCAACCCCTCAACCAATTAGAACGAAAAACAATCTTATCAAAGAAATCATACTAAACTACCTATTTACAAACTCTCAACCTTATGGCTACAAAATTGCGCCATTTATCCTGTAAACAAGATTTATTTTCCCCATGGGGGTCAACCCCCAACCAATTCGAACCAGAAACAATCCCCTCCAAGATTTCATACGAAGCTACCTATTTACAAGCTTTCAACCCTATTGCTTCAAAATTGCGACCGTTATCGTTTAAACAAGATTTATTTTGCCCCCAAGGGGGTCAACCCCCCAACCAATTCGAACAAGAACAATCACATCCAAGATAT
>JARQZK010004677.1:0-23565 GCA_030704885.1 Cynegetis impunctata
TTATAATTTAAGTTAGTTAATGACTTACACTGATTGGCTTCTGAACCCTCCATTTGTCAGTAATATCCCTAATCTAGAGTTACTCACGACCGACTAGAAAACTCATTTTCTGCAAATATGTCACTTACGTTACTTTGGCAAAAAGGTATCGATATATCGCGGCTTAATTTTGCACTAATAGAAGAATTTATTAACTACAAATAAATTACATTTGTTTGGAAACAATTTATTCATTTATTAAATATGAACAACTACTCTTCTAACATTAACATTAACATATTCGTTAACTATTAATAAATATTTATTAACAGTAAATAAGTTTTTTTTTTGGAAAGAATATTTATTTTTCATATACCGTACGATGGAAAGATTAATCATAACAAATAATGCTACCTATATAATAAATATACGATGCACTAATAATTTTCACTGAAAAAAAATTCTGTACGGCTTATTACAACAATTGTTTTATTACTAATTTTATTTTCTCCACATTTCAATATAATATTACTAATTTATTTGAAATAATAGAATTTTTTATTGAAGTTATGGCGGAATAAAAAGTGTCGAAGTTGTATTCACACTTGAGATCATACATCAGTCTCCGTTGATTGAATTAGACTGAATATTTTTTTACAAATTTTAGTAGTTCCTATTTAGGTATTTTATTGTTAAATCTCATTGTGATTCTGTGCTACGTCATTAAAAATATTAAATACTATTCTTAATTTAAAAAAAATATAAGAACATGGTTTCTTTAAATAAATTTAATGGAATCGAGCACAGATTTACTCATTTACAAAATAAATAAGCATTTAAAAAAATCTCATGTGAGATTCGAGGAGGGGGGAGGAGGTCGAGCAAAATCTCACGATATCTCACCAAGAGAGGAGGGGGATCGAAAAATCGCCAAAATTATCTCACGTACCTAATTTATGGATGCCCCCTTATATGAATTCCGCGACGCAAAATCTGCACTCCTAATCCAACCAGTGGCGGCTCGTGAGGTTTTGGTTTAAGGAGGCTACAAGAGGTGTTAAAAAATACACCATTGGCGAAAATGTTTAGGATTTCAAGGTCAACCGCCTTATAATTTAAAGAAAATCAAAGTAAAACAAGCACCCTAAGCTGTTAATTTGTTTGGAAAATTTTTTTTTCACTTTCGAGTGTCTATCTTTGAGACCAACAACTCTTATTTACAATATTCACAAAAACTCTTCTCAGCCAAACAATCAATTCATCTATTCATCAAATTTTTCTTTCTTTCACAAAATACAAAATAGGTATGTACCTACCTACCCACTTAACGAATTTGTTACCTATTCGAGGAATTAATCAATTATTGCCCAGCAAGTATCAATAACATTAATTATGTTTTGTTTTCCAAGCAATTTAAATTTGATCCGCGACACGAAATGTTCCTGGGATTTTTCGTGCCTCTCCAAAGAACGTGATAAATTTTTAAATCGTCAAATCCTAAGCGGCCCCAAACAGAGACATTTTCCCTAGAAAAAAGTAAACACTCCCAACAAAATAATTTATTTTTTACCTGTGATCCGGTTAGGCAAGGATGTCTCTCATAATTCCTTGTATTGAAACCGCGGTTTTGTTGTCTGTTACGTTGCACAAAATTGTTTAATTCAGGGGTAGGTCGCAATGTTTTTATCAAAACTTTATCCTCATAACTTAGTGCACTAAAGTTATGGGATAACAAATATTCCACTAAGTCACCATTGAAATTTTTGAAATTAACTTCAGTAACCAAACTCATTTTAAAACAATACGCGAGCAATATAAGTAAACAAGCTGTTTTCGGCCATTAGTCACTACGATCACACTACGATTAAATTAATGCTTTCCAACGAATTCACTCGATTTTACCCGAAATTCTATAGTTGTGATTGATCGACATTGTATGAGACTCAGGCTCCATCGGTGTTGCCATTTACATGTGTTTTGCTTTTCTATTGCAATGAAGCATTGGCAGTATTCGCACCGTTGTTTGCTTTTCTGTGGCGGGCATAATGAACGTTGAGAATATACCTTTCTAAGCCTCCGCAGCGTTGCCACAAATCTTGAAATGAATGAAATACAGTAAATGTAAATACCATATAATGTAGGTTGAAAGGAAGGTAGGTGCATAAAATAATATGATTTTGATTAATATGAATATGCTGAATGGTGACTATTCAATATAATATATTAGTGATACACGGAATATTATTGAGGAGGAGGCTTAGCCTCCTTAGCCGCCTTTGAATAGCCGCCCCTGAATCCAACAGTGAATTATAGAAAACGTCAAGTCACCCCTGCAACTCAAAATCTACATACAGCTGTTTCGATCTTATTAGATTTCTTCAATGCAGAGTAGTTGACTCGGTGTGAATTAACATATTTTTAACGTTTCCCTGATACGAATACTCTTTAGTTCACTGTTGGATTGTGAATGCAGATTTCGCGTCGCGGTATACCTACATATAACCAGCTCCCTTGAAAAATTGCTTGATAAATTTTAAATTATTGAAGAATTTTCGTTGATTACTTTATGTAATATATGAAATTGACTATGTACAGCTTGTTTATTTTTCAAGATTAGATTAGGTACAAAAATATTTTCTCGATTTTAAAAATTGGTTACATAATCAATAAATGAATCTCTCTAATAGGCCAAGCTACAGAGATTTGTAGGGAGCATTTTGTGTAAAAAGTGTTAGAAGAAAACCAGCTGCGCCATTGTTTGTAAAATAGTTCCATAAGATATAGTAATATGTTTTTCACTCGACTTTATTATTTATATCTTTGCTATTAACAATTTTATGCAAAAAATCGAATGTAGAAAATGAAAAGACGAAGAAAATGAGAAGTCGGACGACTCGATCAGACCCTTAGTTTAAGAGAAAATCGGAAAAAACCGTCCAAAATGCAGTTTTTTCAAAAATTTTTAACTCGGTTATATGTAATGCTGTCATTACTAACATCATTGAAGGTTGGGAAGTGTCACATTACACACCTCTACTTCCCGCCCTCACTTCCCTCCCTCATTTCCCGCCCTTATTTCATCTATTCTAGAAGAATATTATTTTTTTTTAAATAACACATTTTTTCGACAAATTTTATACCTATTCAATGGCAAACAATAAAAAACAACAATGAACTAAAATACAACAAACTACTTATTGATATTAATCGTTAAATTTGAATTATTGTAAGCATTTATTGAAATATTTAGGCCTGTACCAGCGCTGGACCCAGCTGTCTCTTTGGGCAACAAATTAATTTCATGT
This sequence comes from Cynegetis impunctata, assembly GCA_030704885.1. Taxonomy (NCBI): domain Eukaryota; kingdom Metazoa; phylum Arthropoda; class Insecta; order Coleoptera; family Coccinellidae; genus Cynegetis; species Cynegetis impunctata. The sequence goes on from JARQZK010004677.1 coordinate 3,285, forward strand.
TGAATGACTGAGGTTTGTGAACTACTTGCAATAGCTACAGAAGACATGGCACATTGGGACAGCATAGTGGCAGTTTTCGTTTTATTCTCTATTGAGCCATCCACATAACCTTCTGCCACAGTACTAGATTTCCATCCTCCCAGCCTTTTTAATTGGAGTACACTTGCACCACTGTTGGCAAGTAACGTAGCGGCCGTTCTTCTGAGTGCGTGTCCTGTGAAGCCTTTCCAATTCTCTAAATTCAAAAAAGTAGCAATTTTTGGGGAAAATTAGCTATTGTATTGTGTCCAATTGGTTGATTTCTTGCTATTCCTCCTCTGAGCTGAACAAAAAGTCTATCGATGTCTATGTTTTTTTCTCAAATTTATGTAGTCTCGAATGATCTTCACCCATACTGAATCAGTAATCAAAAACGATCTATTTGTATGTGTTTTAGAATCTGGAATCTCAACCGAAATTTTTTCTTCAAAAAAAGCTACATCCAACATTTTCATTTTCACTAATTCGTCCGTCCGACAAGCTCCAGATACGCCTATTATTAATGCTACCTAAAACAATAAGAAAAAATAATACAATGAAACCAGTATACTTGTATTAGCTCAAACACGTTTTTTTTAAAATACTTATATAAAGAATCACAAATAACTTACCTTTATCGGTAGAAGATTATTTGGAGCTTTATTTAAAAAATCCTCTATATTATTCCTCGAAAATACGTTCGATTTCTTGGGCCAAAAGCACACATTTTGTCGTTTTAGGAAGGCTAGCAGTTTCCCATGTTTGGAAATATCAGTTTTTTCTTCAATTTCTAGCATCGTTCGTATCATACTGTACATTGCCCACAAAGTAGACGGCTTCTTTTGTCTATTATGTTCTTCAAAATATGCCAGGAGTACACTTTCGGAACCGATATTTTTAACCTCTTTTTCTTCGCACCACTTCCTATATAATGCAATGGCTTTTAGATACCGATGCTTACTTTTCTCTGGCACCAAGCCCTGGACTGCTGAATGAGCAGCCTGTCGTACTTCTGGTGGAGTAAAATCCATAAATTCTTCGTCGGAAGACATGTTTTTAAATTAATTATTCGCGAATTTAATATCCGACTTTATTCGACATTTATTGGCTTCATCTGACATTTATTTATATTGGTGACAATTGTATACCCCGTAGTCACGGTAACAATATATCTACTTGATTATTCTGAAAAAATCGCGTTGAATGTAATATTTTAGGTATGTTCATAACGAAACAGAGATTTATTAATTTTGATCGAAATATGATGGTTGTAAATAAAATAGTATACAAACCTAGGTAGGAAGTTTCATTCCAGTGTCGAGATTATAGTTAACCTCGACGATTTGCGTCTCGGTTAACTAACTAATCTCACGACAGGAATGAATCACTTCCCACCTCGGTGTGTAATATACTATTATAGGATAAAATACGAATGAAAAAACTCTATCGCAGTGAGCTGCATTAGAAAAGCAGGTTTTCATAACGTATCATGTTTGAAAAATCTATTCATTCATTCATGATTTTTGTACCAAATCCAAAAAAAAATTGCCCTCTAATGTGTAAACAATACCGTAGATCCTCCGGCCAGTATTAGTTATTGATATAAACTTCATTTGTGCGAAGATCAGGAACTGTCCGATGCATAGTTTTTGATCTGTGGCCATTTGATTATGTTACTATGCAATTTTCAACAGACCTGAATGCGACAGGTATGGTCCGATTTCAATTTACTCAAAAGATTTTGAAAGTAGAATTCTCATAGTTCAAAACGCTCATCTTGGTTTTTCATAAAAACGCTGAGAAATATGTTAAAAATAAAGCTGAATATGACGAAAAACGGACGAGCGCGTGAGAGTAGTAGAGCAGCAGGCAAGGAGAAGTATGACATTCGAAAGCGTCCGCATTTTGAACCTGACAGTAATTTCTACTCTCTCTTCAACTACTCTCACGCGCTCGGCCGTTTTTTGTCATGTTCAGCTTTATTTTTAACATATTTCTCAGCGTTTTTATGAAAAACCAAGATGAACGTTTTGAACTATGAGAATTCAACTTTCAAAATCTTTCTAGTAAATTGAAATCGGACCATACCTGTCGCATTCAGGTCTGCTGGAAAATTGCATAGTAACATAATCAAATGGCCACAGATCAAAAACTATGCATCGGACAGTTCCTGATCTTCGCACAAACGAAGTTTATATCAGTAGCTAATACTGGCCGGAGGATCTACGTTACAACTCAAAAAATAAGCGAGTTAAGAATTTTTGAAAAAACTGCATTTTGGCCGGTTTTTTCCGATTTCCTCTCAAACTAAGGGTCTGATCGAGTCATCCCACTTCTCATTTTCTTCGTCTTTTCATTTTCTACAATTAGTCCATTGACACAATCACGTTTACTCTGATAGTTTCATTTTTATAAGCAAAAAACTAAAAAAATTGCAATTTTTTGCATAAAATCGTTAATAACAAAGTTATAAATAATAAAGTCGAGTGAAAAACATATCACTATATCATATGGAACTATTTTACAAACAATGGCGCTGCTAGTTTTCTTCTAACACTTTTTACATGAAAAAATCTCTGTAGCTTGGCCTATAACCAGTTTTGCCACAGAGCCAAGTGAGAATTATCGTACAGCCTTGCTAGAATTATCGATTTTTCCTCAAAATTATGTTACAAATTTTTTTTATCTGTAAGCACAAATCAAAAGACCTTTTTTTTTTAGTATCACGCATGTCGTAATTGTTTTCAGGTACTTTCCATAATAATTTTATATTATAGTCGAAAAACCTCTAGGTCAAAATTATGTTACAATTATCGATTGAGAACAAATTGGAGGAGAAATTATGTTACAATTCGATAATTATGTTACAAACGGCAACGCTGCCTATAACCTTAATTCGGTTGATTATCATGACGTATTTCTTTTCATTAAAAAGCAGAGTAGCCACTGAAGAATGAATCTCCTGTCACTTGCACTAATTGTTTATCCGAACCAAGTGGTCCAAGGAACGAGCCTCGACGTGATATAAGGGCATACTGGTTGGTCGGCGCGGTTTGGTCCCTGACAGGTAAGGGCTCTTCGGCTGATTGATGTCCAAAGGCCCGAGACATGGACTGATTGCATCGTTCTATAGTGTGTTACAGTTCAATAAATCAATTAATCGGTATTGACTCATGAAAATCAATTTGTTGGGAGAGTTAGAATGCGTTCGGAATAAAGTCGAGAGTTAAATTTTGATTAGGAAAGATTGTGTGGAATATGTGGAGGTATGGTTCACAAAACAAACCTATTAAATTTATTTATTTTTCACTTGTATATTATTTGTTGGATTTACCTTAGATACGGTTGCTATAAATACACACATTATGCCCTAGGGAGTATGGGGAAGTCGGTGAATTGTGCGCACCTAAGAAGCCGTGTTGATATTTTCTTGAATATAGCATCTTGAATTCTGAATTTTGGCATAGATATTCTTCATTGTATATGGTATAACACCAATGAATTAAATATCACAAAAAAATATGTTCTGAGCTTGAGAACGAAATAAGACATGAACTGACAATGCGTATGATTATCCACCCTATGCGGGTAATTGTGCGCACCAGTCAGGGTAACTGTGCGCAACCAGAAATCTGTAAATATAGGATTGGGTATCAGGTATAATCCAAAGAAGCAATGCAGACGACATATAATATTTGTTAGAACATTAACAAAATATAAAAAAATTGTAATTTAGGTACAAAAATCACTCATATCCTTCATAGCTTTCAGTGGACCATAAAATGCTAAATCTAAAGCCTGTGAGCATTGAGATGTATGTGGTGTGATGGCTAACAATTCAATCTTGTTTTGCTTACAAAATTTATAATTTTGTAGCTAAATTGTTAGCTACTGCATAAGAATACGCTAATCGCGGAAGTTCATTTCTTGTGACACCATAAAAAAGCTTTGCCATTTTTAGTACGTGACTCGCTAAACTCTTTCCTTGGATCTGTGAAAAAATGGGATGTGGACCCACTAATATCACATATACAATTCGCAATCCCTAACTGCTCCGTCATTTGCAACAAATCACAAGACATTTTTCATTTGGTCTGCGTCCCAAGAGGCTTTATTCGTTTTGCGGGTATATTTTAGCATCTGAAATTATTCAGAAAACATTTTGTTTTATACTGAATAACAACAAAAACTTCTTACTCAAAAAGTTGGCTAATTGTGCGCATGGCGCACCATTACCTGACATGGACCAAATGCTTATAAAAATTCACCAAAATAAAACTGGAGGTTCTTTACCTTAGATGAATCGCTCCTACAATAGCTAGAACCACGCTGATTATTTTAGTATAATTACCCAAACAAAAAAGTCCTCATTAACATTTTCAATCTTCTTTTCGCACGCAAAAAAGTTAGAGTAAACAACCAAAATAGTAGTCAGACACGATGACAGCCGCGTTTGCCGCGGAAATTGCCCAAATGGCTGCGCAAATTTAACTATCTTCTAAGAGATGGCACGAAGTGTATGAATTCCAATAAATGGTAGACATTTTCTACTGCTAATATGCTGCGCATCATTAGCCGCCGCGCATGATTAACCGACTTGCCCTTAATGAGCGGATATTATATGGATCATAACGCCCGCTCATTGTACGAGGAGAAATGAAGCAACTTTCATTGATTAAATACTTCATAATCCTTGTCGTATACGACTCTGGGTTTCTCCTGCATTGAATTATTCGCAGCTTTGGCTGCATTTTGTATGATATTCTTGGGTAAATTCATTTTCATTTCAATGAACCGATTTTAAAATCGATTTTTCATTATAATAAAATAATTTTTTCGTGAAAAATAAAATCTTGTATGCAGCACGTGCGTTGCTAGATCCTAACGCCCATCGGGCGTTGGGATCTATATAACGCACTTGGTACATAATAGTATATTACATAATAAGTGTGGTAACTAGGTTTTTAGCACACGCTAAGTGAAGTTTGAAAAACGAGCCGCAGGCGAGTCTTTTCATTCACTTAAATGTGCTAAAAACCTTTACCACGCGAGTTATGTATACTATCTACAACCGTTCGTTTTGATTACATACAAATTAATTATAGTCTAAAATTTCCCAACTTGGTCACCAGCAATGTTTTAACTTTTTTTATTGTTATGAAAATTAGGATGTCATATCGACAAAAAAAAGCAACGCCACTTTGAAGTTGTCAGTCAAAATGTCAGTCGAAAACATGGAGATTTCACGGCTAGTTGAAGCTGCTACGGCGAACTTGCTACCACAGAAATCCGGAATTCGCTACGAAAAGGCCTATGATATGTTAATCGAATGGTGCTCCCATAAAAAAGTGGATAACATTAATTAAATTTGTTTGATAATTTTTTACCGCTCTAGTGCGTTAAAATGATTTTTACCGCACTAGTGCGTTAAACTGATTTTACCGCACTAGTGCGTTAAAGTAATAGTTACCGCACTAATATGGGTGTGTAAAAACATAATTTACGCACGGTTGTAGATAAATAACTATTACATCTTGGACTTTTTTAAACCAACAACTCAGCTTTATTCTGTTACTTGAATATTGAATATAAATAAATTTTAAAAAAAATCAGCCAAGAACGATAGTCAGACTCGCGCACGAAAGGTTCCGTATTATTGACTATGCCCCCCTTAAATATTTATTTTATTTTCATTTTATTATTTATTATTAAAGTGAATATAGGTACAATTAGGTATTTTTTGAATAATTCAAGTGCCTTCCTGTTACCTTTTATTTATATCGAGCAAAAATAGGCAAAAAATTGAGTTTTTGTATGGGAGCCCAACTTAAATATTTTTTTTATTTTAATTTCATTATTTATAATTAAAGTAAAAATACAACTGAGTATTTTGTGAATATTTCAATTAAGTGTCTACCTATTGCCATCATTGATATCGAGCAAAAAAGGAAAGGAAAAAGAATCGCGGTTGTTGTATGGGAGCCCTTTAAATATTCATTTTATTTTGTTTTCAGTATTTGTTGTTACAGCGGCAACAGAAATTTCAAACTGTCTAGCTATCGCAGTTCTTGAGATACAGCCTGGTGACAGACAGACGGACGGACAGACAGCGAAGTCTTAGTAATAGGGTTCCTTTTTAACCTTTGGGTACGGAACCCTAAAAACTAGAACAAACAAAATTAATTTTAATCAAAATAAAGAATAATTTATTGAGCACACTGACTACTTTGTGCTTAGTTCGAAAAAACATAACTACAATATTAAAAATAAGAAATAGTTTTAAAAAAATTTGCGACTAAATGTGTCAAAATTCTCCAATATATCATAAGTGAGATGTGTACGATGAAATTGAAATATTTGATGCAGGGGGTTTTTATATTTGGAACAAAACGAATTTAAAAAAATAATAAAATAAATAAAATATTTCTTTATTTGCTGACCCTTAAACAGTAAATTACATTACTGGCACCAGGGCCTACTAATACATTTAGAGAAACTAGAAAACAGAGTATATTCAATCTAATAACAATAATAATAAAAAAACAAAAATAATAAAATGGAAAGTCTATTCCAAAGTAAGAATAAGATAATGTACTTTTATAAAATGTTTTTAAATTTCCAGGGTGGGGGGCACGTCCCCACCTTGCCCCCTTTCGTGAGATTGAGAATAGTTTAAGTTTATGTAAAGAAGAAGAAGAAAAATTGGAAGAGTAGTCTTAAAAAAAATAAAATTTGAAAATATCGACTAAACAACATACCTATATGACATTAGTTGGAGCAATGTTTTATTTCATTGACATTCGGAACTATTTTAAAACAAAAACCTATAAACTGAATGTTAAGAAACTCTATCGCAGCGAGCTGCATTAGAAGAGCAGGTTTTCATAACGTATCCAGTTTAAAAAATATATTCAATAAATTATGATTTTTATTCCAAATTTAAAAAAATGCGCTCTCTAATGTGTAAACCAATTCGTACCAAAACCAATCACATCCAAGGTAACATACGAAACTACGTTCTTACAAACTTTCAACCCTATTTCTATAAAATTGCGCCCTTTATCGTGTAAACAAGATTTATTTCCTCCTCCGGGGGGTCAACCCTCCAACTAATTCATATAGAAATAAATACCATCTAATATATCGTACGAAACTACCTACCTACAAAGTTTAAACCCTATGGTACCAAAATTGCGCTTTCTATCGTGTGAACAAGATTTATTTCACTTGGGGGTCAACCCCCCAACCAATTCGCATTTAAACCTACCCCTTCAATATATCATAGGAAACTACCTACCCACAAACTTTCAATCCTATTGCTCCAAAATTAAGCTCTTTATCATGTAAACAAGATTTATTTCTTCCCCCAGGGGGTCAACCCCCTACCAATTCTTACCAAAACCAATTCCATCTAAGATATTTTTCGAAAATACCTACCTACAAACTTTTAACCCTATCACTTCAAAATTGCGACCTTCATCATGTGAATAAGATTTATTTCTTCCTTCAGGGGGGTCAACCCCCCAACCAATTCAAACCAAAAACAATCCCATCCAAGATATCATGCGAAACTACCTATTTACAAACTTTCAACCCTATTGCTTCAAAATTGCGCTCGTTATCGTGTAAACGCTAAAATACATAAGCACATACATACGAACATATATATGTATATATATATATATATATATATATATATACATATATATATATATATATATATATATATATATATATATATATATATATATATATATATATATATATATATATATAGAGAGAGAGAGAGAGAGAGAGAGATATTAAATTGAGTTTTTAGTGCCAAGCATCGTAAAAAGTCATGAAACGAAAAACTATCTTGGTCCTAGGTCCAACTTTACTAATCGCATTCATTTTAATAAGCAGGTTTTCAAAGTGAAAACCTGCTAAAAATAAAAACAACTGTTATAATCTAGATTCAAATATGGCTACTTTTGTTTTCTGTTTCACAAAGAAAACTTTTATTTTGTACAAACATGAAATTCAAATGAATCAATTATGGTGCCTATTGATGAAGTTCGGATAAAAAATTGAAAAGTTTGTTTCTGGAAAGTTGAAGCAGTATAGCTTCGAGAAGAAATTCACCTTTGAAAGTTCAAACCATCGTTTGAATTCCGTTAACCTTCTAAAACTTTCCAGATGACAATTATCTTTTCCTTTCCTGCAACGAACATGCTCATATCTTAGTTTGGAATTCCTCATTGTCAAGTTAATTTGAAAATAAATTACAGCTATCGAATCTGATCTAGATCTAAACTATTTGTTTCATGGATTTAAACAATGAATTTTGATATATAGGCCAAGCTACAGAAATTTTTTCATGTAAAAAGTGTTAGAAGAAAACCAGCTCCGCCATTGATTGTAAAATAGTTCCATATGATATATATATATATATATATATATATATATATATATATATATATATATATATATATATATATATATATATAATATATATATATATATATATATTATATATATTTTTTATATAAATATATATATATATATATATATATATATATATATATATATATATATATATATATATATATATATATATATATATATATATATATATATATATAACGAAGCGACGAGAAATAATGAAACAAATACTATTAGAAATAACAACAGAAGGTGAGAAGATGGGATTAAAAATAAACAGCAGCAAAACGAAGATAATGAGATTTGGGAAGCAGTGTGAAAACAAAATTATAAAAATGGGTGAATACGAATTTGAGGAAGTCGAAAAGTTCAAATATCTAGGGGTTACGATCAGCAGTAACGGAGAACGGAGATCAGAAATAGAAGAAAAAAGAATGGCAGTAAATAGGGCGTTCCATGCCAATAAGAAACTATTAAAGAGTAAATTATTAACAAGGGCCACTAAACTCAAAATTTATAACACAATGATAAGACCGGTTATGATGTATGGAGCAGAAACGATGACGATGACAAAAAGAGAAGAGGAGGAATTGAGAATAGTGGAACGAAGAATAATGAGAACAATCCTAGGACTAATAAAAGTTGATAACAATGAATACAGGCAATGGATGAACTATGAAATACTGAGGGAAATGAACGGCGAAGATATAGTGAAACGAATAAAGAAGCGAAGGATAGAATGGCTCGGCCACGTATGGAGAAGAGGAGAGGATGCAATGGTCTGCTCAGTGCTGCAGTGGGAACCAGGAGGTAGGAGAAGGCGAGGAAGACCCAGATCTAAGTGGCTGAAGGAAGTGGAGGAGGATTTAAGAACGATAGGTGTCGCTGGATGGAAGGAAGAAGCTAAGGACAGGGCTCTATGGAGAAAAATAAGCGAGAAATTATAGGAATGATGGGGATTGATCCACCCCAGAAAGCGGATTTAGAAAGCATTTATGCGGCTCAACACCACATGGGGTGTTTAGCCATTTATTATTATTATATATATATATATATATAGAGATATATATATTATATATATATATATATATATATATATTATATATATATATATATATATATATATATATATATATATATATATATATATATATATATATATATATATATATATATATATATATATATATACACCTATATATACACTGGCCAGCAAAATTAACGCACCACTAAAATTTGAGTCAATTTCAAAGTTAATTTTCTCGCGAACTGCTGAATCGATTTAGATAAAAATTTTTTTCAATGTAGCTTAAAACTTCAGAAATAGCGTTATGCAAAGAGAGAAAATTTAAATTCGAGGTTTAGGCATATACTGGGTGTTTGAAGAAAAACTAGTAAAATGCACAACTTTTGTCATATTCTGTGGGAATTCCCATCAACAGTATAAGGTGTCTCTCTAAGTCAAAATATAGCCCCATCTTTTACAAGCAATTTGTTTTTTTTATTTACATTTTTATCTTGCTTATTAAAAGAAATACGGAATTTAATGTAAAACGTAACAACTAAAATTTATTTTAAAAAAATTTGAAATAAAATCTTAAACATTAAAATAAAAAGTCAACAGTGTTTTCTCCCCTATTCCTTATAACTGATTGACATCGACGACCCATATTTTGAACAAGACGTCTAATTTTTGCTTGATCTATATTTGTCCATATTTCCCTCATAATGTTTTCTACATCATCCAAGGAGGCAAGAGGGGGCTGATGATCTCTAAGCTGCCTTTCATTAGATCCCATAAATGTTCTGGTTAATTTAGTTCTATTTTCGCAGTATGTGGTCAGGCATTATATTGCATTAGTATAAAATTATCTCCAATATAACCAGCCATAGGGACCACATGCTCTGACAAAATTTCGTCAATGTACTTTTCGCTATTTAAAGGTGCTCCATGCAAGGACATGATGTCTGTACGAGCTGCCAAAGAAATTCCGCCCCAAAACATTACAGAGCCTTCATTAAATAACTCGGTTTAGCGAATATTATTTTGTGAATAACGTTCGTTTGACTGTCGAATAATTTCTGAGCTTCGATCCTTGCTGTAGAGACAAATCCTCGTCTTATCAGTGAACCAAACTCGTTCCCAATATTCAGCAGTCCAGTTCACATATTCCCTAGCAAATTGAAGTCCTTAAGTCTTTTTTCGACATTAAATTCTGTATTTCATTTAATATGTGAGATAAAAACGTGAATAAAAAACAAAATGCTTGTAAAAGATGGGGCTATATTTTGATTTTGCTGGCCAGTGTATATAGTATATATATATATATATATATATATATATATATATATATATATATATATATATATATATATATATATATATATATATATATATATATATATTAAATGGAACTTCTTTTCGTTGGATATTTTCAGGTTGTTATTCTACTAATAAAACTGCTTGTTTAAAATATACGTTTCGAAGGCTATGGCCTTCTTCTTCAGTATTTAATTAATATAAAATTCTTACAATCACAAATTCTAAAAACATAATGTTTACGTCCACTTTAAAATATTGAATATTAAGTTTGTCCTTCCGTCATGTCAGCTGCCAATGTCATGTCAATGTCATGTCAATTTCACGGTGTTCTGCTATGTGTCAATCTTCTTCTTGCGTTAGTTGTCATGTTATTAGTGGTAAGTAAACTTTACTCAATTGTTTGATGTCTTGCTTATCGTTAACTATTTTGTCCGTGTTCCGATGTATGTGTATCATCTCCAGAAATTCTCTTTGTTTTTGTTTTTGTTCTGTGGTCAGTATTTTCGCAGAGTCGTAATCAAACTCATGGTTGTTTGCCGTTTTGTGTTTGTTCAGTGCCGTTGTTGCGTTCTTGGTGTATTTGTGTGCGTTCAGTCTGTCTTTCAATCTCTGTGATGTCTGTCCTATGTACTGTTTGTCACAGTTCTTGCATGCGATACTGTATACTACATGAGATTTCTGTTCTTTTGGAGTAGTCACTTTCAATCTGCTGAATATACTTTTAACCTGGTTCTGCGGTTTATGCACTACTTGAAAGCTATATGGTTTCACGATGTTTTTAATTTTCTGTGACAAGTTCTTTGTGTATGGAATACATATTCGCGTATCGTTTTGTTTCTCTTTGGGTTTTTGCTGTTCTGTATTATAGAGTTTGAATATTCTCTGTTTCATGAGACCATTTATCAATTCGATTGGGTAGTTATTTCGGAGGAGTTGTTGCTTTAATTCTTTGACTACTATTGGGCGAAGTTTCGGAGATGTTAGTTTAAGGGCCCGATCAATGTAACCTATTATTGTTCCCTTCTTTTGGGACATGTGATGGTTAGACCCATAGTCTAGTATTGTATCCGAATTTTGGTTTTTCTTGTGCCATTTTGTGAGTACTTTCTCGCGATCTTTTGTGATGGTCATATCTAAAAAGGTTAATGTGTTGTTTTCCTGTTCTTCGATGGTAAAACTAAGCAGTTTGTGCACATTATTAAACTCATTCAGAATATGGTCAATATGTTCTGGTGCGGTTATCACTAAACAGTCGTCTACGTATCTTCTGAAAAATGTTGATTGGTATCTTGGCATGATGTTTTCCTCAATATTTTCCATGACCAATTGTGCAATAATGCTGGATATTGGATTTCCCATAGCTACACCCTTGGTTTGTTTGTAGTGGTTGTTTTCATATTGGAAATAACTGTTGTTAAGTATATATAATACTGTATTTATAAACTCATCTTTTGGTAGCAATGTGTGTTGTTCTAAACTATTCCATTTTTTTTTCAATGCTTGTTTTGGCCAGTTCTGTGGGTATGTTGGTATATAATGACACAACATCTAGGGAGTATAACTTAAAATTTTCTGGTATGTTCAGTTTTTCAAGTTGTTCTTGCAGACTTTGTGAGTTTTTTATATAATATGCATTTTGATTTGCTGTTTGTGTCAAGATGTTTTCGACATATTTAGATATATTGAATAAGGGTGACTGTATACACGACACTATTGGTCTTAGGGGGTGGTTTTGTTTGTGGATTTTTGGTAGCCCATATATTTTTGCTGTTTTGCTATTATGGATGGTTAGTTTCCTTGATTCTTGTGTAGATATATACTCTTTTGCAAGCCAATCTTTGATTATTTTGTTATTTTCCTTGACATACACATTGGAAAAGGAAAATAACAAAATAATCAAAGATTGGCTTGCAAAAGAGTATATATCTACACAAGAATCAAGGAAACTAACCATCCATAATAGCAAAACAGCAAAAATATATGGGCTACCAAAAATCCACAAACAAAACCACCCCCTAAGACCAATAGTGTCGTGTATACAGTCACCCTTATTCAATATATCTAAATATGTCGCAAACATCTTGACACAAACAGCAAATCAAAATGCATATTATATAAAAAACTCACAAAGTTTGCAAGAACAACTTGAAAAACTGAACATACCAGAAAATTTTAAGTTATACTCCCTAGATGTTGTGTCATTATATACCAACATACCCACAGAACTGGCCAAAGCAACCATTGAAAAAAAATGGAATAGTTTAGAACAACACACATTGCTACCAAAAGATGAGTTCATAAATACAGTATTATATATACTTAACAACAGTTATTTCCAATATGAAAACAACCACTACAAACAAACCAAGGGTGTGGCTATGGGAAATCCAATATCCAGCATTATTGCACAATTGGTCATGGAAAATATTGAGGAAAACATCATGCCAAGATATCAATCAACATTTTTCAGAAGATACGTAGACGACTGTTTAGTGATAACCGCACCAGAACATATTGACCATATTCTGAATGAGTTTAATAATGTGCATAAACTGCTTAGTTTTACCATCGAAGAACAGGAAAACAACGCATTAACCTTTTTAGATATGACCATCACAAAAGATCGCGAGAAAGTACTCACAAAATGGCACAAGAAAAACCAAAATTCGGATACAATACTAGACTATGGGTCTAACCATCACATGTCCCAAAAGAAGGGAACAATAATAGGTTACATTGATCGGGCCCTTGAACTAACATCTCCGAAACTTCGCCCAATAGTAGTCAAAGAATTAAAGCAACAACTCCTCCGAAATAACTACCCAATCGAATTGATAAATGGTCTCATGAAACAGAGAATATTCAAACTCTATAATACAGAACAGCAAAAACCCAAAGAGAAACAAAACGATACGCGAATATGTATTCCATACACAAAGAACTTGTCACAGAAAATTAAAAACATCGTGAAACCATATAGCTTTCAAGTAGTGCATAAACCGCAGAACCAGGTTAAAAGTATATTCAGCAGATTGAAAGTGACTACTCCAAAAGAACAGAAATCTCATGTAGTATACAGTATCGCATGCAAGAACTGTGACAAACAGTACATAGGACAGACATCACAGAGATTGAAAGACAGACTGAACGCACACAAATACACCAAGAACGCAACAACGGCACTGAACAAACACAAAACGGCAAACAACCATGAGTTTGATTACGACTCTGCGAAAATACTGACCACAGAACAAAAACAAAAACAAAGAGAATTTCTGGAGATGATACACATACATCGGAACACGGACAAAATAGTTAACGATAAGCAAGACATCAAACAATTGAGTAAAGTTTACTTACCACTAATAACATGACAACTAACGCAAGAAGAAGATTGACACATAGCTGAACACCGTGAAATTGACATGACATTGACATGACATTGGCAGCTGACATGACGGAAGGACAAACTTAATATTCAATATTTTAAAGTGGACGTAAACATTATGTTTTTAGAATTTGTGATTGTAAGAATTTTATATTAATTAAATACTGAAGAAGAAGGCCATAGCCTTCGAAACGTATATTTTAAACAAGCAGTTTTATTAGTAGAATAACAACCTGAAAATATCCAACGAAAAGAAGTTCCATTTAATATATATATATATATATATATATATATATATATATATATATATATATATATATATATATATATATATATATATACTATATACACTGGCCAGCAAAATCAAAATATAGCCCCACATCTTTTACAAAGCATTTTGTTTTTTATTCACGTTTTTATCTCACATATTAAATGAAATACAGAATTTAATGTCGAAAAAAGACTTAAGGACTTCAATTTGCTAGGGAATATGTGAACTGGACTGCTGAATATTGGGAACGAGTTTGGTTCACTGATAAGACGAGGATTTGTCTCTACAGCAAGGATCGAAGCTCAGAAATTATTCGACAGTCAAACGAACGTTATTCACAAAATAATATTCGCTAAACCGAGTTATTTAATGAATATTAGGTACATCTAGAAGAGATTTAACAACGGTGAATTATTCATATCTAATTGGTCATTTAACAAATTATTGGATTGTTCCATACTATTTATTTCAAGAGTTTCTAATGAATTGAGTTTATAGCCTTTCTTTTCTATATGTAATATTTCAAATTCATTATTAAAAATATGATTTTGTTCTAGAAGATATGATGCATAATTAGAATCTAATTTCTCCTTGTCGTAATTTCTTTTATGTTTTGATATTCGAAGTTAGCTTATAGATCCCTGATTTATTTTGTTGTGTAAGTTTTATCTTTTGAATTATTATGTTTTCCAATGGTATTTGTGTTTTGACATATTATCAACATCGAAGCTAAACAATAATATGTTCTCCAATATACCAGCAGATGAGTGTTTACCACTAGTCTTAGATATTTTGCAACAATCCACTATGGATATTATTAAAATAAATGATATCATTTTCTTATTAGATCTATGTCTTAGTGAAAATTACTTCCAGTTTGATAACAAAATTTTTGAACAATCTAGTGGGCTGGATATGGGTTCCCCCTTAAGTCCGCTTATAGCAGACATTTTCATGTCACATATAGAGAACATAATATTCAATTCTACGAAAGCATCACATATAAGTTTTTGGCATAGATACGTTGATGATGTAATTGCTTGTTTTAAGGGCACCGCGAGACAATTAGATCAGTTTTTGAATTATATTAATAGCATTCACCCAAATATAAAGTTCAAAATTGAAAAAGAATTGGATCTATAGATAAACTTCTTGGATTTAACTATCTTTCATAATAATATACTTTGAGTTTCAAAAAATATCGAAAACCAACTTTCACGGATATAATGTATTCCGTCGGATTCAAATCATCCTCTTTCCCAGAAACATTCAGCTTTTAATTCAATGATCCACAGAGCGTTTTCAATTCCATTATCCGTAACAAATTTAGCAAAAGAAATTTCGACTATAAAAATAATTGCTTCAAATAATGGTTTTCTTACAAGTTTGATAGATAAAATGATAAACAAGAAACGTAGTCAACTAGCGTACAACAGCATATATCCTCAATTAAAAGTAGAAAAATCGAAAAAATTCACATCTTCAACATATTTTGGTCCTTTAACAGAAAAAGTTGCTAATGTCATACCTGAATGTAATATTGAAATTGCTTTCAAACATAAGACAAAACAGTTGATGGATTCCGTCGTTACTACGTGATAATTTAACATGATTAACAAAACTAAATTTGAATTTACTACGTTTATTATCACAAAATATTTTGAAAAATATAACACTGCGATTGAAATTTCGGTCACTAGACCATCATCGGGCAGATTGAGTTAAGAACTTAGTTATTAAGAACTAAGTAACTAAATTGCAATCGCAGTGTTATATTTTTCAAAATATTTTGTGATAATAAACGTGGTAAATTCAAATTTAGTTTTGTTAATAAGACAAAACTCTCAGGATTTTTATTCATTGCCAAAGATATCACTTCAAAATTTGAAAGTTCAGGAGTTTATAAGTTGATTTGTCTGTATGTAAAGGAGTATATATAGGTCAGACTGGTCGATTGTTCAAGACAAGATTTAAAGAACACCAACAATCTTTTTTGAAAAATAAAACGGATTCAACGTTTTCAAATCATTGCCGTGAAAACCACCACCCATTTCCACAAATAGATAATTTTAAAATCATGCACAAATTACCGAAAGGAACCAAACTTATATATAACGACTTTTCTAAGAACATTGTATTGTACCAATTTGGGAAATTCACTCGATTAGCCCTTCTTGAAATATGTTCCTCTTGTCTATTTAGGTACCTACCTGCAATAATTCTTTCCCACCCGTAAGCGGGTTCTTAACTCAATCTGCCCGATGATGGTCTAGTGACCGAAATTGCAATCGCAGTGTTATATTTTTCAAAATATTTTGCGATAATAAACGTAGTAAATTCAAATTTAGTTTTGTTCATCATGTTTAAATTTTATCATTTATACCTGATCTATCTGTGATAATTTTTGAAATAAATATTATTATTATTATCATTATATCTGATAGGTATGCTAGCTGACATAACCAAGGAAAAGCATTAAGACGTCCTTCCAGTTTTTTGTCACTTAAAAATAACCGCACTTCGTCACGGAGTTCGAAAAATCGGGTAGAAGTCCTTCCTCGAGACAACCACCGCACTTCAGTACGTAAAAGAAGTAGTTGAAAATGATCACCGCCAGCTTCTTTACATATTGTTTCGAATTTCTGGAAGTTAACGGCCTGGCTTTAATAAAGTTAATGAGCTTAACTAGTTTCAATACTTGACAAAATCTTTTATTGGTATTGAAAAAAATAATTTTCAATATTCTCGTCCTACTAGTGAAAATTTTTGTTTGTTTTTTGCTCTCACCTTCGCGCACCCCCTAAAACTAGGCCCTGGACCCCAAGGGGTCCGCGGACCACTACTTGAGAATCACTGTGTTAGAGCATTTGTTCTATTTGTATTGAAATAAGAACATTCTATATTATCAATTAAAATAACAATGTCAGAGAATTGATTCCACAGGTAGGGGAGAGCGGGGCTGAAAGTGCCGGGGGTAAATTGTGCCGACGCGAATATCTCAAAAACAGAAAGAGATAGATATAAGATCATATTGTGTCGCGTAATGCCTAACAATCGGGCACACTCGGCTGCCCTTTTAATTGCATTAGCGACGCGGACCGAGTGGCAGTGCATGTGAGGGTCCTGCAGCACCACGTAAGTAAATATTCTCGTTTCGATACTTTTTGGTCGCAAGCTAGCATTTTTGGTTCTTTTAATATGAGAGTTTTAGTAGAATGTTTGTTATTTATCCTAGTTTGTTATGCAGTGAAATTCTAATGCTTTGAGTAGAGCGATTTTTATATGTGAGACAAAATATCACACGCTCACAAGCGGGGTAAAATGTGCCGTTCATGTTATTCATGATTGTGGTTGTGCCGCGGCACAACCAGCCCCTAAGCAACCCTTATTGTTTCAATATTGTTTATGTTTATGCAAGCACTTACGAAAGAAAAAAAAATGATACTTTATACTGCATTTATTGTCTTTGGCAGAATGAGGACATGACTCGTCGGTGCTCTCAGGAGCCTATCCCTTGCTGCAGCTTCCTCAATCAGCTGATAAAAACACAGGAGATAAAAATACAGCAATTTTCTCACCAGAGCTAATAAGACCAATGCCTGAAGCACCACCCCGATTAATTGGACGTAATAAAGGACGTAAAAGAAAGACACCTGCTCTTACGGACACTCCAGAGAAAAAGGCTTTGGCCAAAGAACAGGCTAATTAAAAGAAAAAGAAAGAAAGTGAAACTACAAAGGTTTAGAGAAAAGGGAAGAAAAAAGGCAAGGTAAACAAACAAAAACACCGACTGAAAACTCCGCTAAGAGAAGAGTTTTGCAAGATGACTGTTCTGATAACGAACAAGAATGGTACTGCATCATATGTTGTGATGTCTATTCTAACTCTGCATTGTTGATTTATTGTAAACAGTATAACGAATAAATGTATTATTATAAAAATATGTCTTTTTAATTCTCAATTAATTTTCATTCATGTAAAACATCTAGCATTATCAACGGCACAACCAACCTCAGCTACGGCACAACTTGCCCCGAAGTGGGGTTGGTAGTGCCGCCGCTGTATTGAAAAATCACTTTTTCTCAAAAAGTATTCAAAATTTGGAAAATCTGTAGGTAAATTCGTATTATAGACTAAATTTGGCTTAGGATGAACCACAAATTTCAGACATAGTACTTGTTTAATATGAATCATATAAGAATTTGTCAAAAACGGCACTTTCAGCACCGCTCTCCCCTACAAGAACCGAATCTTCGATTGACGAGTAACATGAAAAAACTATCATAAAAAACCTGAAATATTGAAGTTGTAAGAGGTGAAAATAAGTATGAATTTTGTGGAAACAAGCGAGAACAAATATGCAATACGAAGTGTCAATACCTTGAAGAAAAAAAAAACATTTCACATAATTTATTCGATTCTCATTGAACATTCTATATTCTATAGTTGAAATTTTATAATAATATATGAAGTCACTAAAAGTAAACTTAAAGATGATGATGACTTCCATGTAGAACTCACTACAGGCTTCGGAAAATAGTATTTCCTAGGTAGATCCTTTAGAATGCAATCAACGTCATCCCCAACAACACAGTATTCTCCATAGATATTATACTTTTTTCCACATACTAAGATTTCACAGAAATAGATTATTGGCTTACTATCAGGATCTTTTATTAACATCTCCAAATATTTTTTGTAACGGCGGACATCGATATATAGTTCTGGACTTTTATTTCGAATATCTCTCTGTTTTTTCTTCAAGCCTACTAACATCCACTCTGACCCAGCTTCGTCATTTTGGCATACAAGGACAGATCCTAAAGCTCCATAGTTAGCGTCATTCAAAAACCTTTGATCATGTCTCATACATATGAATGATTCATCTAGAACTATAGATTTTTTCGAAAATCTCATCTGTGCTTTACACTGTATTTGAGAGAGCAGCTTTTTAGGCAACATAGACACTTCAGATAGTATTGACCTAAGTTTAGTCAACGCTAAATAATTGAAATTATCTCTCACGTTTTCTATGACCTCAGTATCCCATCCCACATTTGCACAGTTCAATTCGTGCAGAATTGTATCCGGCGAAAGTGGTAGTATTCCCATTTTCGTTGCTAAATCTAACTGTATAACCTTTTCTGTCCTCGCCAAAGCGATTTCATTGTGATATCTATCTTGAAATACAAAATATAATTAAATTATAAAATCTATCACTACATAAACGAATAAATATGATGAATGAATCAGAGAAAGATTCCGGGGTTCAATCCGATTTCGGAAGTTTTGTTGGCGCTGAGAAGCACCGTTTGTTTCACGACGTTTCGCCAAAATCTCATTTGGCATTTTCAAGTGCTGCTGTACGTCTGGTGACTCGACGGCAACTACTGTTCGCCTCTGCTTGTGTCTGGGTTTTATTGGCATTGGCTGGTCTCGTTTCCTGATTGGCCAGTTCGCTGCATAGGCTCCGCCCCCTCACTTCTTGACTTTCTTCCTCGATGTTAGTTTTTACGTCTTGTGTTGTTTTATGCGTTTTCGTGTTTTTTAAAATTATTTTCCAAGTCAGTGGAATATTTAGAGCATCGTCTCGTTTGTTTAGGTGTCCTGATTTTTCTATTTCTAGAGCTTCTCTTATGGTACGGACCCTGCAGTTTTCTATGGATGCTATTTCTCTGGATCGGTCAAAATCGATTCTGTGGCCTGTTGCTTGGTGATGTTGAAACAGGGCTGATGTTTGTTTCTGACGCTATTTTTATGTTCTTGTATTCTTGCCGATATTTTTCTGTTGTTTGTCCTATGTATGTTTGGCCGCAATCTGCACACGGTATGCTGTAGACGCCGTGGTTTTTTCCCT
>JARQZK010004678.1:0-23426 GCA_030704885.1 Cynegetis impunctata
CAATTAAATTTTTAAAAAAAAAAAAAAAATTTTAAAAAAAAAATTTCCCTTTTTCCCCATAACTCTTATGTGAAAAACTTTGTAAAAACTTAAAAAAAAAAAAGCTCTTTTGAAAAAAATTGTTCTTTTTTTTTCCATTTTTTAAAAAAAAAAAAATTTTTTCCCCCTTAACAAATTTTTAAGTCCATTATTTTTTTTCCCGTTTAAAAGGGGGAACCCCCCTTAAATTCCCCAACTGGGTTTTTGGGGTCTTAAAACGTAACCCCCCGGCGTGAAGGCCCTTTTTTTTCTCCAAATCAACCCACCTCATGGGCTATAGTTTTTTTTCTTCCCCTTTTTTTACCTTTCATTTTTTTTTACAACAAAAAACTAAACCCCAATCCCGGTCCCGGGGGTTAAATTAAACACGGCTATATCTTTAATTTTTGGGTTTTTAGAATTAGGGTACCGATCGGGGGGCCGTAAGGGTTTTTTAAAATTTCTTTTTCTCTTTTTCCATCTTCCTGGGTTTTAAGTAAGTTTTTAAAAAACCAATGGCATTACATTCCTTTACAAAAATTATCTTCTAAACTTCTTGTTTTTTTGTAGAAAATGAAATTATATTATCACCAATCTCCCAAATTAAAAAATTTTTTTATTTTTCCCAAAAATTTTCTCTTTAAAAATATAAAAAAATTTTCCTTTAACCTATCATTTTTTTTAATATCCCTTTATGTCAAAAGGGTTTTAAATTCTTTCTTTTTAAAAAAATTTTTTTAAAATCTTTTCCCTGTCTAATCCCTTCTCTCGGAATCGCCAAAATTTTTTTAATTTAAATTTTTCATTTCCCAAATTATATAAAATTTCCTTTTCTTTAATTTTTTCTTTTTTTTTTTTATTTAAAATAAAACCCATTAATGGGCCACAAAAAACCCTACCAAATATAAATTATTTATTCCACAAAAATCTAATCCCTAAAATATTATTTTTGCCCCCCAAAAAATTGAGGTTTTTAATTTCCTTCTTTCCCCAATAGCCTCTTTTAATTTTCTCTCCTAAAAATGAAATTTAAACAATTTGAAATTTTAAATTTCCTCCAAAAATTTTTTAAAAACTCATTTAATTTATTTTTCCCTTTTATTCCCTATTTTCCTTTGGCGCTTCAATATACTACAAAAAAATTTTTTTTTTTTTTACCCCATTCCCCTTAAAATTCTAAAAATTTTATTTATAAAAACAAAATTTTAGCAAAGGGGGAAACCCCCCTTACGTAATGATTTCCCCCAATAAAAATTTCCTTATTAAAAATTAAATTTCATACCCATAATTTAAACATAATCATTTAGCATATATATTTAAAAAAGGGTCAAAATTTTAAATTTTTTAAAAAAAATATTTAAATTTTCAATTTTTTTTTTTTTGGCTTCAAAAATTTAACTTTTGGTTAAAAATTTTTTATTTCTATATAAGTAAAAATTTCAATTTTTTAAAATTTTTGACTTTTATAAAAAACAATTTTTAAGCGTTTGTCAAAAATTTTTAAAAAATTTTATTTTAAATTTTCAATTTAAACAAAAATTTAAAATTTCCAATATTTATAAAAAAATAATAAAATAAATGCAAAAATTTATAATCAAAAAAAAATTTTTTTTTGTTAAAAAAATTTTCAATTAACATTTTTCCAAAAAAAGGATTCTTTTTCTTATTTAAAAATAAATTATAAACCTTAATCTTATAGAAAGTCAAAAAAATTTTTTATTTTTTAATTTTTTTTTACCGAAACAAAAAAAATTCCCCTTTCTTTAAAAGTTTTTTTCCAATTTTTTTTAAAAATTCCATTTTTAATTTGTTAAAAAAAAAAACCGATTCAAAACCCTTTAATAAAAAAAAAAAAAAAAATTTAAAAAAGAATGTCCAAAACAAATTACCCTTTTTCAAAAATAAAAATAATGTCTGTCACACAATAATAAAAAAAGGGGGGATTATTATTTTTTAATTCAAAATTAATAAAAATTTATAACTTGAATAAAATGTAAAAAAATAATGATAATTATTTAAAAAAAAAAAAAAAAATTTTCCCAAAAAACCCAAAAGGGGTTACAAACGAAAATTTTTAAAAAATTTTTATTTATAATAAAAATTCTAAAAAAAAAAAAGGGGGTTTCCAAAAAATTTTAATTTAACGGGGGGAAGGAAAAAAAAAAATTTTTTAAAAAAAAATTTTAAAAGGAAAAATTTAAAAAAAATTTTTTTTTTCCCCAAAAAAATTATTCATATTCTTTTCTAGGGAAAAAAATTTTAATTTAAAATTTAAAAAATAAAAAATTAATTGAAAAATATTTTTTTATTATAAAAAAAAAAGAAAATTTTAAATAAAAATAAATTTTTTATATTTGTTTCCGAAACAAAAAAACCTTACAAAAAAACCCAAATGCGTTTTTCAATCTTAACAAATTTCCTTTATCTCAAAAATGTTCATAAAAAAATAACCAAAATTATCATGATAATTTTTAAAAATTTTACAATTTTATTTTTTAAAAAAAAAAAAAAAAAATCCCTCCCATTAATCTTTGGGGGGAAAAAATTAAAAGGTTAAAACTATAATTTAAAAAATTTTTTTGGTTTTTAAAAATATTGGCTCTTTTTCCCCCATAAGTCTATTTCATCCTTTCTTACCTTTATTCTCCATTTCCTTTGGGGGTTATTTAAGTTTAACCCCTTAACTCCCGAAGTGCGGTTCCCCGGGACTTTCCCTTACAACCATATACTTTCAACTCTTGTTTCTTGTAGTCAAATTTGGAACTGCCAAGCACCAGCCCCTCTTGGGCATTTAAAGTTTTTTTTCTTAAAAATTTTTTCTCTTTAAAAATTTATAATTAAAATTTTCCTTTAATTTTTTTGGGTGGTGTTAAAATTAAACCTTCCTATTCAAATATTATAATTAAAAAAATTTTAAAAATTATTTTTCGTACAACTCCAGCGCTGCAACGTCCTATCTCTCTTTACCCTTTTTTTATATTTATTTCTCCCATAGTAATTTTATAAATTTCCTTTCTTTTTTTTGGGACCTTCCCCAAATTTTTTACCCAAAAAAAAATAACTATCTTTTGTAACCCCAAAAAACCAACCCAAATATTTTATTATCCACATTCTAATTAAAAGAATTTTATTTTGCTCTAATAATTTGGGGTTTTAAATTATTTTTTAAAATTTCCTTTAAATTCTCACTTTGTCTGGTAAATTCCAAACGTTTTTGGTTCTGGAAGTGTTTTCAAACATTTTAAAACATATTTCACAATTTATTCCCTTCTAATTTATTTCTTATATTACCAAAATTTATTAATTTATTAAAAAAGATAAAAAAAAAAGTTTCATTTTTTAAAGGATTACTGTAATTACAGAAAAATTATTATTTATTAAAAATAATTCATTACAGGGATAATCATCCCTAGTTTATATAACCCCCTTTTTTTTAAATTGTCTCTTCCCTTTATTAAATTAACATTAATTATAACCCAATTTAAATTAAACAACCAGCATACCTATATTATAATTAAATTAAATTATTAAAAACAATCATTTTAAAATTTTATATTTTTGTCCCCTTTTGAGACTTTAAATTCACTTCTCGATATAAAATTTTTTTATTTTCGTTTTCCGGAAAGCCAAAATTTTTAAATTTTTAGATTTCTGTGATTTTTAAAACAATTTTAAACTAAAATTTTCCCCCAAAAAATTTTAATAAACTTATTAATATTTAATTTTTCATTTTCAAACCAAATTAATTTGAAGTGGTCCATAAATAACAACAAAAAATAAATGAATTTCATTTCATTTAAAAAAAAATTTTTTAATTCGAAAAATTTCATATTTATACATTTTCAAAGGGGATTTTCCTCCCTTTTCTATAACAAATTTTTAATTATCTCCTTATCAAAAATTAAAAAATTTTTTTAAACCCATAATTTTTTGGGCCTTTTTAAAAGTTTCAACAAAATTTTATCAAGGTCTTTTCCCAATTTATTAAAAATTCTTATTTTTCAATTTTGTACCAATTAAATTTCCCAAAATTCAAAAAATTAAGAAAAATTTTCTTTCGTAACTCAAGTGAGCAATTCCATTTCTTTAGATTTCCTTTTATAAAATAACAATTTTATTAATAAAAATGCAAATTCCCCAAAAATTTAAAAGAAAAAGGGTTACTATTTTATAATTCAATTATAATAAAAATTTCCATAATCTTGATAAGAATAGCTCCCAAAAAAATAATAGTACTAATTAATCTACAGCAAAAACAACAAAAAACAATTTTCCCATTTAACCCTAAATTATGGTTATTGCACGAACGAGGAAACTACTAACACATTACCATTGATAATAATAACTAGTGCTAAATAACAAAAACAGGGGGTCATCCTATATCATCTTAACTTTTAACGGGGAGAGGAAAAAAAAAATTTTTTCCCGGAAAATAACGAAACTGTTCATAACATAGGACAAAATTTAACTGTCTCTTTTTTTTCCTTCAAAAAAATTATTCATAGTGTCTGTTCACTAGGTCAATAATAAATATAGGGGTTTCAATAAAATTAAAATCTAATAACAAAATTAATAATGATAAAATAACACTAGAATTAATAATGATAAAAAAAAAACAATAATGAAATACTTAGGTCACTAATAATAATAGGGGTTTAATAAAATTATGTAATAATCCGTAAGAGACGAAAAACCCGAAACCGTTCACAAAAACAGAACAAAATTATTCATAGTCATAATTTATATATCTATACATAATCTAAAAAAATTTTCCATTTATCCTAACCAAAAATAGTTCCAAAAAAAATAATTATTATCCACAATTGATCATGATAAAAAATAATAATAATAAAAAATATATATACAAGGTTTATAATTCTTTAAAAAGCAATAAATATTTAAAAAATAAATGTCCCTTTTTCCTCCATAACATAACTTAATGTAGAAAAATTCATTAAATGTAATAACTAATAATAAAAAATTAATGGTCTCTTCTTGAAAAAATATTGTCTCTTTTTTTTCTTCATTTTAAAAAAAAATGTCAATTTCACTCCATATATACACATATTTATACGTCCATTTCGTTTGTCTCTGCATTTACACAAGGGTAGATCCTACCTTAATCTCCTGCAACATCGCGGTTTCTCCCCTGCGGAACTCGTTCACAGCCAGTATACTCCTTCGATCGTCGTGATGGCCTGGGTTGTCATCTCCGGAACTGCGAAGCAACCAGCCTCTATGGGCGATGATCAGTTCTTCTTCTTCTTCCCATTTTTGTTCACTACTTTCACTTTTTTTCAATTACAACAAGAAAACTAGCAGGATCGCCATGTAATGCCTGGTCCTGGGTGTTAAATTAAACACAGGTTCATACTATACTTTGAGTATTTATTGGTATGTATTACTGAATATAGGCGTAGCGCTGAGCGCTCGGGCAGCGTGACGAGTCTATCTCTCAGTCTTACTTCTTACTCTCTTATCTCTCCGATCTTCCATCGGGTCTTATATGTAATGTTTATACAATAACTGCTGAATGTGCGACCTTGGCCAGGCACGTTCCGTTTACAACAATATATCTATAACTAAACATTCTTGTTTACTATGTAGTAACGAATCGAGACACTGACCTACTGATCTACTCACCACAAAACATTATATGATGTATTAGCAATTCGACTTCGTACAGTATTATCACCTGAATAGAATGAGACCAATTCATAATACCCTGCTACAGGCTGAGAATTTGTGAGGTCTAAAATCACAATCTGACTTATTCAGATATACTATGAAAATTTTACTTAAGATGTTCTCAAGATTACTTTGAATTACGTAAGTTTCAAATCATACATACACATATATATATATATATATATATATATATATATATATACATATATATATATATAGGTATATATATTTATATGTATATATATATATATATTTATATATTTATATATATATATATATATATATATATATATATATATATATATATATATATATATTATATATATATGGATATTATGGATAACCTAGCAAGTAGCAGGAAGCACCACTGTTGCTCTGAAAAAATTATAAAAAAAAAGATTTGAATTTTGTAATCCATGTTCATTATTTGGTACAAAAATTAGAAATTCGGAGTTTTTAACAGCCCTCAATAAACAGAAATTCAGTTTTTCTGTGGTTAAGATACGGCATTTCTGGTGGATGAAATGTATGACAACCTGAGTGGCCCACTATTTTGAAATCATGCTTACTTTATGGAGTTTCTAAAATCGTTTGAAACTTGATATTTTTTTATCGAAAATTATTAAGATTTTGCTATTTATGGATTTCTCTGACTAAGACAAAATAGTCGAAAATAAAATGAAAACTGGGTTATAGTAAATAACTGAAACGATTTTTCAATTTTGAAAACCTTTATTTTTTTAATAGTTTTCGAAATATTCACCTGTACTCTAATACCTGTTCTGCACACTATCAAAATATATCTTATTTCATTCCTCCCTGAAGTATGTGTCCGGAAGGCGGGCAGTGTGAGTTATGGGGATGAACTCCTCCAGCCAGATCAGAGAATACACTTGTATGTACAAGTGCACTATGGATGGGCGAGACTGAATATTTATGGTACAGAGGAAGTGTGGGTAGAATTCAGAGGATAGGACTGGTCCAGCATTCGCCTTGTGAGTATGCAAGGAGTGACTTACTTAACGCCATGAGGAAACCTCTGAGAAATACTCTAGGCAGACCAGTCGACCCCGCGTACCTAAGTACTTCGCAATCTAGCTTGCTTATGCACCTTCCGATGAAATATATTTTTTTTATAGCGGCGTATACGTGCGCTGATCAGTCTTTTGCGCCGCTTTTTGAACATTCCGACGCAGTTCTTTGATTGTGGCTATCAGTTTTTCTCTAAACATATTAAGGCATTTCCAATAAAAAAGAATTATACTTGAAATATTTTCCATCATAAAGTTCAAAGCATGTTTTAGAGATTAAACAATTTAAACACCTACTGTAATTAAATGAATTATAGTTCAAAAAATAGTATATTACACACCGAGGTGGGAAGTGATTCATTCCTGTCGTGCGATTAGTTAGTTAACCGAGACGCAAAGCGTCGAGGTTAACTATAATCTCGAGACAGGAATGAAACTTCCTACCGAGGTTTGTATACTATTTTATTTACAACCATCATATTTCCATCAAAATTAATAAATCTGTTTCCTTATGAACAAATATTACATTTAATGCGGTTTTCTCCATAGAGATATTACAGATAGAGGCGACAAGCCATAGGCCGCTCTGTAAGTGGCAACGTCAGTCTCGAAACTCAGTGTGAGCGAAAGAGAGAGACGATCGCAGGGTTTTTCTGTCCTTATCAGATGTAAACATAGACAGACGAAACTGTCAGAGTCTAACCTAACCTACAGATTCTCTCTCTCCCTCACCCGAGCTGTCAAGTTTCAGGCTGGCTTGTCGCCTCTATCTGTAATATCTCTATGGTTTTCTCAGAATAATCAAGTAGATATATTGTTACCGTGACTACGGGGTATACAATTGTCACCAATATAAATAAATGTCAGATGAAATCAATAAATGTCGAATAAAGTCGGATATTAAATTCGCGAATAATAAATTCAAAAACATGTCTTCCGACGAAGAATTTTTGGATTGTACCCCACCAGAAGTACGACAGGCTGCTCATGCAGCAGTCCAGGGCTTGGTGCCAGAGAAAAGTAAGCATCGGTATCCAAGCCGTTTGCATTATATAGGAAGTGGTGCGAAGAAAAAAAGGTTAAAAATATCGGTTCCGAAAGTGTACTCCTGGCATATGTTGGAAAACATAATAGACAAAAGAAGCCGTCTACTTTGTGGGCAATGTACAGTATGATACGAACGATGCTAGAAATTGAAGAAAAAACTGATATTTCCAAACATGGGAAACTGCTAGTCTTCCTAAAACGACAAAATGTGGGCTTTAGGCCCAAGAAATCGAACGCATTTTCGAGGAAGAATATAGAGGATTTTTTAAATAAAGCTCCAAATAATCTTCTACCGATAAAGGTAAGTTATTTGTGATTCTTTATATAAGTATTTAAAAAAAAACGTGTTTGAGCTAATACAAGTATACTGGTTTTATTGTATTATTTTTTCTTATTGTTTTAGGTAGCATTAATAATAGGCGAATCTGGAGCTTGTCGGACGGAAGAATTAGTGAAAATGAAAATGTTGGATGTAGCTTTTTTTGAAGAAAAAATTTCGGTTGAGATTCCAGATTCTAAAACACATACAAATAGATCGTTTTTGATTACTGATTCAGTATGGGTGAAGATCATTCGAGACTACATAAATTTGAGAAAAAACATAGAAATCGATAGATTTTTTGTTTAGCTCAGAGGAGGAATAGCAAGAAATCAACCAATTGGACACAATACAATAGCTAATTTTCCCCAAAAAATTGCTACTTTTTTGAATTAAGAGAATTGGAAAGGCTTCACAGAACACGCAGTCAGTAGAACCGCCGCTACGTTACTTGCCAACAGTGGTGCAAGTGTACTCCAATTAAAAAGGCTGGGAGGATGGAAATCTAGTACTGTGGCAGAAGGTTATGTGGATGGCTCAATAGAGAATAAAACGAAAACTGCCACTATGCTGTCCCAATGTGCCATGTCTTCTGTAGCTATTGCAAGTAGTTCACAAACCTCAGTCATTCAACATGAAATTAATTTGTTGCCCAAAGAGACAACTGGGTCCAGCGTTGGTACAGGTTTAAATATTTCAATAAATGCTTACAATAATTCAAATTTAACGATTAATATTAATAAGTAGTTTGTTGTATTTTAGTTCATTGTTGTTTTTTATTGTTTGCCATTGAATAGGTATTATAAAATTTGTCGAAAAAATGTGTTATTTAAAAAAAATATATTCATCTAGAATAGATGAAATGAGGGCGGAAATGAGGGCGGGAAGTGAGGGCGGGAAATGAGGGCGGTAAGTGAGGGCGGGAAGTAGAGGTGTGTAATGTGACACTTCACAACCTTCAATGATGTTAGTAATGACAGAATTACATATATGGTTGTGAATAAACATGCATTAATCGTAAACTAAGCTAAAAAATGAAAAATAATTAATTTTATTGTAAAACAAAATAGGGTGCTTGTAACTATATTTTTATAATAAATGATCTTCATAAATAGCTTCTATGAAATATTTAATATCAAGCAACGCAAATTTTTGCTTTAGTTTGCTATTGAAACGTGTTTTCGAAACGATAATTTATTTTTCTACGACCGTGCGTTTTAACCCACTTTCCCGCACGCATTTTAGTTTTGAAAGTGTCACTTTCCCGCACTTGTGCGGGAAAGCAAAATTATGCAAATTTTGACCTTATTAGATAGGTTTTTACTTCGGAGGTTATAACTATTTTTACTACAGGTAAATAAATATTTACGAAATAGTCCATCAAATGAAATTTAAACCTTTTCTAGCATTTTGTAGCATTTTTAATTTTTTGAAAACATAAAATAATAAAGATATTTTTTATACAACCATCTACATTCTTCAAAGTAGTGTCACAAAACAACTATCAAACTACCCGGGTTTGATATCAATTGCTATGACAACCCAGGCGTGTAATTGTTACTAAAACGCCAAAATTGTTCAAAACGTCTTGAAAGATAGATAGACATATACTTTATTGTCCAAGAATATTCTCATTGACAAAGTAAGTTATAAAATATAAATATAAATTTAAATTTAAATTTGGTCATATATTATTAAATATAAAACACATAAGTGTAAATACAACACATACAGTCAAAAAAAGAATGAAAGACAGGAAACACTTACAATAATAACAAAAAAAGAAACACATCATCTCCGCAATATAAATACAATTGAAACACAATATATGTATATATATACCTACAAAAACATCTCAGTAAGCAAATAACAACCCGTCAATCTACATACAGGTGCAATGAGGAAGCTAATAACAATAATAACAACAATATGCAACATCATTTTACGGCCTTTGAAGCATGTCAACATAATATTCCTGCAGGCTGTAGTATGCTTTCTCAAGAAGCAGGTTTTTAACCGATTATCGGAAAATTTTATGATCCAATATAATCTTGGTTAGCTGTGGTAGGTTATTGAATATTTTCTTCCCTTCATACATATTTGAGTGTTTTGTTAAATTCAGTTTAGGTATTAGCAAATGAATATTATGATTCCTACTCTGTCTGGTATTGTAAGATCTATCTTCACGAGTATCAGTAACGCATCTCTTGTGAATCAGGCACACCACTTCCAGAATAAAAATGCTCACCACAGTTAGAATCCTCTGTTGTACAAAGAGATGTCTACAGCTATCTCTATAGTTAGCTCTACACAAATATCTAAGAGATCTCCTCTTCAGTACGAATACCTGATTAAGGAGCTCTTGATTACAAAATCCCCAAAACGCAATGCCATATCGTAGATGGGATTCCACTAGGGCAAAGTAAGTCGATCTGGCCGTGGATATGTCGAGTTCATTTGCGACAAGTCTTACAGCATATGATCCAGAGGCTAACTTCTTACATAATGATGTGATATGTTCATTGAATTTCAACTTATTATCAATATGCAATCCAAGAAACCTAGTACAGTGTGTGTCTGCGATATTGATGCCATCCAGTTGCAAGTTATCATAGCTGAATTTAAAGTTTACAATTTTCGTCTTATCCACATCAAAACAGAGAAAGTTTGAGTCACACCATTGTTTAACATTGGATAAATCTGAAGAGACTAATTGTTTCAAAATTTCAGTGTTTTTTCCATGCCATAATAAAGTGGTATCGTCCGCAAAAATTGTGAAGGATCCGTTGATATTTACTGCAGTGAGATCGTTAATATATAGTAAAAACAAAATAGGTCCCAAAACATATCCCTGAGGTACTCCGCAATGTGTAGTCTTAATATCAGAACACACATTGTTTATCTTTACTATTTGTGATCTATTATCAAGGTATGACCTGAACCACTCGAGATTTGCCCCTCTTATTCCATAGCGATGCATTTTTTGCAGCAGTATTCCATGATTAACACAATCAAATGCCTTTGAAAAATCACAGAACACCGCTGCAATAGCTTCACCTTCATTCAAACTCATGTACATTTGTTCCAAAAATGAGAAGATTGCGTCATTAGTATTTTTGGAAGTTTGAAACCCAAATTGACATTCATTTATTATATTTCCATTTGTTAAAAATTTCAACAATCTTTTCTTCACTAATTTTTCTATAGTCTTCGAAATTGTGAACAACAACGAGATTGGTCTGAAATTTGAAGGAGTGGTGGTATCACCACCCTTATAAAGAGGCATAACAAGTGCCGTCTTTAAACCTGCAGGAAAAACTCCAGTTTCGAAAGAATTATTTATTAGTTCTGCTAGTACCGAGAGCACCCTGAGTTTTGCAGAAGTCTTCTAGTTAATCCATCTAATCCAGAGGACTTATCGTTTTTTATTTCCATCAGTGTTTGTTTTATTTCATGAACATTTGTCGGTGTTAATGTAAAATGGGCATGGCACTGAGTATTGTCGAGGTAGCTCAAAGGATCCTGTTGGTATACTAGATTAGCTGTTAACTTTTTGGCAATCGAGCAGTAGTAGTCATTAAGGGCATTCGGGTTGATGTCAATACTCGCCGCTGTTGTCGATCTGCTTCCCTTCCCCCGTAATTCATTTATTATTGCCCATTTCTCTTTAGGTTTGTTTTTTGATTGTTCAATTCTTTTGGAGTAATAGTTATTTTTAGCTAGTTCAATCAAATTTCTATAAATATTCCTATATTTACTAAAATATTCCAAAAAATGTATATTTGTTGTGAATTTCTTAATTGTACGCAGGGATCTAAAATTTTTCAAAGAAATTTTCAATCCCGTTGTTATCCAGGGCTTTTTATTCTTTATTTTCAATTGTTTTAGTGGAAAGCATTCATCAAATTTATTCATTAATATTTGTTGAAAGGTAGTAACAGGGTCAGAAACAGTTATTATATCATTCCAGTTTGACTGTTCACATGATAGTTTGAATTTGTCATAGTTTTTTTTACTGAAGATTCTACCTTCTCTGAACTTAACATTTCTCTTCTCTGTGACGGAGTAAGTACAATCTTCTTCTAAATTAAACTACATTAAACCGAATCCGATACAATAATATTAATGGATTCATCCGACGAAGAACTTCCCGAAGCCATTTTGAAGGCTGCAAATGAAGCTAATTCCGAGCTGTTACCTGCCAAATCCAGACTAAGGTATGAAAAGCAACACGACCATTTTGTTACATGATGTAAGGAGAAAGGGGCCAAAACTTATAAGGAAGAGGTATTTCTGGCGTATTTTTCAGACCTAAGTAAGGTTTCAAAATCTAATACATTATGGTCCCAGTATTCGATGGTAAAAAGTTTAGTAAAAATAAAACAAAATTTGGATATAGGAAACTTCCATAAGCTAACGTCGTTTCTTAAATGAAAAAATATTGGTTTTCGAGCACATAAAGCGCAAGTTTTTACCAAAGAAGATATATCCAGGGTTATGCTAGCTCCCGATGAGGTATACCTGATGATTAAAGTGAGTACCATTTTTGCACTGGCTGGCGCTCTCCGCAGATCCGAGCTTGTAAATATCACTGTCGACGACATTCATGATAAAGGCAACCTAATTGTTGTGAAAATTTCTGATTCCAAAAATCATTAGTCAAGATCATTCGTTTTATCTGAAGAAATAAATGATGGAACCTATTTGACGCTGTACAGAAAGTACGCAGATTTACGACCACCTACCACTCCACACCGCCGATTTTATATTCATTATAAGAATGGAAAATGCTCAGTTCAATGCGTTGGCGTGAACACTTTTGGTAAGATACCAGCAGAGATTGCTGCATATTTACGCCTACCTAATCCGGAACGTTATACAGGACACAGTTTCAGACGTTCTTCGGCAACGTTCCTAGCAGACTCCTGCGAAGAAATAACCAACATAAAGCGCCTCGGTGGCTGGAAGTCTACTTCTGTCGCTGAGGGCTATTTGGAGGACTCCGAGAATCAGAAGAAAAATATATCAAATAAAATTCTCTGTACTACTTAAAACCGTTGCCGTCACCGTCATCGTCATCTTCATTCGACCTGCAACCGATGCCATCCTCATCGACGTCATCTACCTTCCAGTTGAAACCAAATAACTCCACTGGATCGGCAATTCTTACTAGTCTACAGAATGCAACAAACTGTGTTTTCAATATTAATATTTATAATAATTAGTAATTTTTAGTTGAAGTTTTGTATAGGTATTATTATGTTTGTTGAAATAAAATAATTTTTGAAAAATGGGTTGGTAAACGTTTTTGTATATACGGTCGTAGAAAAAATAATGTTCCTAACTCATGCGTAAAGTGTCTTTCCCGCACTTGACTGCTTGCCCGAACTCCGCTCCGCGTCGTTCGGGTTAACTGCAGTCGCGTGCGGGAAAGTATCACTTTCCACACTTGTTAGGAAAATAACTATTATTTTCTAACGTAC
The DNA here is from genome assembly GCA_030704885.1 of Cynegetis impunctata. Lineage (NCBI taxonomy): Eukaryota > Metazoa > Arthropoda > Insecta > Coleoptera > Coccinellidae > Cynegetis > Cynegetis impunctata. The sequence goes on from JARQZK010004678.1 coordinate 13,587, forward strand.
AATAATAACGTAATTTCTCGATTGACAGGATCATCGAAAAGTTCTATTTATCCGCCAAGGAGGAGAAGTGTTGCTATGCAACGCTTTTCCGGCCGGCGGCGGGAAAAGTGTTACTATGCAAAAGATGAATTGGTAACCATGAACAAAAAATTCTCCAATTCAAACGTCATTTTCACTTTCAACCACTTTCTCACCAGGTTGCGAATTATAACTATCAATTATTTTACTTTATATCTGTCAGAATCAATTTTGCGTGGCAACCGTAACTAGGTAAATGTTCCATAATTCCTAACGATCGTAAGTGGATAGAATTATGTGCGTAAATGTAAATCAATCCAAAAATGGATATTCAGATTTTTATGAATTTCAAAACGTTTGAAAATAAAATAACATATTTCATTCGGAGTAGAAGTGACTTTTCATGGCTCGCTTTCAATTACCCGCCTCTCTGCGTTCGGCGGGTAAGCTAAAGCTCGTCATGAAAAGTGACACTTCTCCTCCTTATGAAATAATATACTATTTCTTACTTTATAGTCTCAAAACGGAACCAGAAATAACAGTTATCAGGTAATTCGATTCTTAGTACCTATATCATGTGTATGAACTTTTTTAGAGTGGCATATTTCCCTAGCTTGCGAATATTTTTTTTATAATTTATGATAAAAACTTGAATTGTAGGAAAATTACAAGAATTATGAATCCCTTTATTGAACTAAGTTTAGGTCCAATCATTAATCCCTTCCTGGTACAATAAAATTTTGTTTCCAAAGAATAAACATAATTTGTGAATTTTATGTCGATTGATTATGAGATAATATAATCCGAAAGTTTGAGAGATTTCCTACTGAAATAATTATTCTAAATGTAAAAAAATTTTCTAGGTACTTACAGCAGTATGTTCGACACTTGTCACTAATGCCGAAAGAGAACTTATTGCGAAAACAAGATATGCACTAGGATAAACCATGATCGAGTAAGGAACCAAAAAAAGGAAACTAGCCCACTAATAACGAAATGTTATCTTTGAAAACAAGTGATTCATTCGGTATTTTCTTCACATAAATGTTATCAGCTCATGTCATCAGTTCCTATATCGATATGAAGTATACAAATTTGAGTTTCATTATACTATGGGTTGATTGAAAGTCAATAAAATCCGGAAGTTTATAATTTGGGATAAGCAATTAAACTTTCAAATTCTATACGTTAATATAAATACATGGATACCTACACAAAAATGAGAAAAACGTTTTAGTGAAGTAGTGGAGGTTTATACTTTTATCTACAATAGTATATATATATATATATATATATATATATATATATACATATAAAAATGAAAATTTTTCGTGTTATCGAGACATGTCTGTGAATATAAACATCTTGACACTTCTTACATTTACGATCTAAGATAAGTGGAAATTATTTCGAAGTATCGTGAACTGTATAACTAGCTCCGCTAGAAGGTTTGTTCGATGAGTTTCGAATAAATGTCCTTGTTTTTCTTAATTTTATATATATATATATATATATATATATATATATATATATATATATATATATATATATATATATATATATATATATATATATATATATATATATATATATATATATATATATATATATATATATATATTATATATATATATATATGTGTGTGTGTGTGTGTGTGTTTGTGTGAGTGTAGTATGTCAATCTGAAAACGAGCAACACTAAATATTTCTTCAAATAATTGTACCATGAAAATTTGGCAAAACACGTCAATTGCAGTATCAAGTGGGACAACTTTTGGGGTATTTGTTGTTGTATTATATTTAACCCCTTCAACCCCAGCGCACCTACCCCTGTAATTTTAAATAGCAGCCCCTATTTATTTAGCTATTTTGGAAATTCTCATGTAATAGGCGTGACGAAAGATTTTTAAATACTCTTCCTTAATGTGGGTACACATTTACCTTTCACGAAAAAACCTTAATTTCGGTAATAAACTTAAGTTTAACGAAGTTTTAAGCCAGTTTTCTAATATTATTCTAATAGCGCGCGAAAACAGCTCGCATGTGTCATGGCTTCGGTCTGACGTCACGCTTAGGTAAACATATCATTGAGTCTATGCGTAGCGAAGAAAGTGAACAAAATATCATATTAATTCGAGTGATAAAAATGAATTCCAAAAATTATGAGTGGTGTGCAGTATCGCAGTGTAAAAACACATCAATAAGAATACTCAACAAAGTATTTGGACATGTTACAAACAAGAAAATAATAAGAAATAAGTGATTGAAGCTCACACGTCGAAACCCAATGGATATATATATATATATATATATATATATATATATATATATATATATATATATATATATATATATATATATATATATATATATATATATATATATATATATATATATATATATATATATATATATATATATATATATATATATATATATATATATATATATATATATATATATATATATATATATATATATATATATATATATATATATATATATATATATATATATATATATATATATATATATATATATATATATATTGCTCTGGGCAAATCTTGCACTTTACTGTACAAATGTTTTCTTCCCGTTTCAGTTGCACACAACTGATTGCATCAACGCCATATGATGGTCTTGAAGACCTGAAATAATTGAAATTAATTAGAATAAATACATACACATTGACTTGGTGATTTATCAGATTTTAGGTGTTCTCTATGAGGAAAAAATACTACTAGTACTAGTGGGTGCTTATTAGTTACAGAAATGTTGTTGTTTTATCGGGTTTTAACATTTTATTAACTCTAAAATAGCAACTTACAAGCTGTGAGGGAGCTAACCGCAAAAATAAACAATGACAAGTTTATTATAAAAATAACCCATGAAAGTAAAATAAACTGGCATGAGTTCATAACGGGTTTGATTATATCTAAATTGGATGTATCTAGTGTAAAGATAAATACAATTTACTTACAAGGAAATTGTCACGTTTCTAAACTCAGACGAGCAAAATTCTTCATTTGTTGCGAGGAAATCGCCAAACATTAATACATCAATCCTGGGAAAATTTGAGCTATTTGCCTTCACAAAGCATGGTTCCATTGTTATAGTAGAGTGGAGTCGATAAACCACACGTAAAATAATAAAAATTCGATCCAAATACGTAATCAGTAGTATTCACAACAACAAAACACAGTGAATGAGAGTATTGACAGCGGAGTTTACCTAAGCGTGACGTCATGCGCTGTGATTGGTGTTTCAGTCATAATGGCTGATTGCTGTATTTCAATGGTTTATTTTATTGAAAATCTTAGTAATCTGAATTTTTTAAATGAAACTAAAGCATTGTTTTAAATTTTTTTTAATATGAATTTTCCCCTAAAACCATTAAAGCAACGATTTTTTGATACTGTCGTCATGCCTATTCTAGATGACTCATATCAATTTTGAATTTTTTTTTTCGTCAAAATTGCAGTAGGTACTTATAATCTCACGAATTTTCGAATTGTTATTGTTAATGAGAGAAGTGACATACTGGCCTAACTAATTACTTTGTGAATTGTTCAAAATGATCTCCATTGTTTTCTAAGCACAACTACAACCAATATTAAAACTGGTCGCCGACGTTCTGGAGGGTCTCTAGTAAAATAGGCCTACATTATCGCACGATCCGTTGTTTTAGTTCTTTTATTGAGTTTGAATACAACGGATTTCAAGTGACCCCATAGAAATAAATCGTGAGGTGTCAGATCTGGTGACCTGGGTGGCCATTCAATAGGTCCTCTCCTACCAATCCACTTCTCATTTCTCACTTTCATTATCATAATGAATAACAATTCAAAAATTACTGAGGATATAAGTACTGCAATTCTGCTAGAAGGTTTGTTTGATTAGTTCCAAATAAATTTCCTAGTTTCACTTAATTTTATAACCACTGTACGTGTCTCGATAATACGAAGAATTCTTACTTATATTCATTTGCCTCTATAGAGGGATAAAATTCGGAGCGATTGCTACTTGCGATGTGTAAATGTTGAATTACATCGAACTGATGTAGCAACCTTACCCTAGCAGATATAGTAGCGACCTTCGGGTGTCAGGACGTACGAGTTCTCATTACCGAAATGTTTCGTCTGTCTGAAAGATGTGGTTCAGTTGTTTCCGACTGGTGGCGCTAGTCATAATTATATGCCATTGTGTTGCTAAAAGGAAAATATAAGACCTTTTGAAATGTTGGATTTGTTATTACTTTCGATGGATTGATGATACTAATGAGCCCCAATACGGACCAATACGAAACAGTATGTCTATAAATTTCCATCGACTGTGATAAACAACTTAACATTTACCGTCTAAGGTAGATATTTCGATGCTTCGTGAACTGTTATAACCAGCTTCGCTAGGACGTTTGTTTTATTACTTTCAAATAAATGTCTTACTTCATTATATATTATATAATATATATATATATATATATATATATATATATATATATATATATATATATATATATATATATATATATATATATATATATATATATATATATATATATATATATATATATATATATATTGATTTGATTGGTCATGTTTTTTGGTGTCACTCTTGGTAACCCCGTTTCCTTGAGATGTCAATTTTCATTTTTCAATTGTTTCCTCTCACTCTGTGGTTGAATCTTCTCACAGACAAGCATGCCTTCCGCAATTCGTCTGCCGAAAGAAAATATTATAACCTTTTTGGAAATTTTACAGTCAATTGATTTTATAAGTGATTAAAACTATTAATAGATGTTATCCACTTCAGTAGGGATGACTTTTAGGTGTTTTGTTGATGTTGACTTTTCACTACTAACCTCAAGTTAAGTGAGTAATGTTTTTAACCTTTTTGTTTTTTAAAAGAAAATTTGTGCATTGTAAACCTTCTTTGTAGATGTCTTGAAGAAGAAAATAAAGAATTTTCGAAACGTTGACATAATAACACAGAGCCTTCTTTAGAACAGCCCAGTACTTTTGACTGCATCCTCACGATTTATCTACTTTTTTTTTTTATATATATATATATATATATATATATATATATATATATATATATATATATATATATATATATATTTATATATATTTATATATATATATATATATATATATATATATATTACTATATATATATATATATATATATATATATATTCATATATATATATATATATATATATATATATATATATATATATATATATATATATATATATATATATATATACATAGGAACAATAGAAGTTTAGCGTTGACTTTTCTCTCCACTTTCTTCAGCACTCTATATAAAAATCATAAACAACCTGCATTTTATCATAAGTAATGCTGGACATATCAGAATATAGGGTACACAAACCTTAAATGTAACCGTTGAATGTCGGGTTTCATGAAATGAAACTACCGAAATTGTATACTAAGTTCTGATTAGTGGGGTCGGTTAACTAAAAATTCTATCAAAATATTTCACATCTGGCAACCACTGCTCTCTTTTGGATGCTTATAGTATATGGGTAGACGCGTTAAAAAAGACCGGGACACAAATTTTTCTGGACCTCTAGTGGCGTTGATAATGTAATCAATATGGCTGCCATAGTTTTGTAACACTCTTTTAAATTTCCCTGTTTAACTCGGATTTTTGTTAGAATACTAACCAATGTTATCAGTGATTATTAATGAGGGGAAAATGCGCTTTCCAACGGTATAAGTGACATCATTGTCAGGTTTGTGGTTATAAAAATAATTGTAACATAATCATTTTTTTTAATTAGATTTTGGTTTTTGTCGAAATATTTTGCTAAATATCTCGAAACCTGTTGCATATAGCTGAAAATTGGTGGAATACTTTTTGTTTGTCAATAAATTAGCTTTCAAACGGTGTACCTGACTTCTATTTTATAACAAACAGTTACTGAAAATGTGCCAAAACAGTGTAGCATTGCACAGTTATGGCATCAATGTAATTTATATGTTATATGGGTTCAGTAAAGCGAACGGCTTTATGACTCTTTAAGTATGGAATGTAATTATTTTAATTTTTGTATCAAATAAATTGCATCTTGTTCAAAGCAATTGGCACTTTTTCGTTTTAAAATCAGTGACATGAGGACATCTAAGATAACTGTAAGATACGCTTCAATCATTAGGTACAAGAATGAGAAATAAGAGAATCTATAATACAGTATTATTATAACCTAATATGCAAATTAAGTATACATAAATATATATATATATATATATATATATATATATATATATATATATATATATATATATATATATATATATATATATATATATATATATATACATATATATATATATAATTATATTGTAAAATGCACTGATATTCAAAGCAAATAATAATATGCAATAATATTTAATGGGAAGGAGGACTAAAAATTCTTCTTGTGATTAACGATCACTGTCGGAGCACTGTCCTTCACATACACAAAGTTTTGTACATCGTATTCCCATTGTAACACATTTACAAGATGTGCATCTCTTCTGTTTCTTCTCGCGAGACAGTCTTTCGGCCTTTTGACTGTCATATTTGTTCTTGCAAGATTTGTGATATTTTGCTTCACGGGCTACAAGTGTCTGTAAAATACCATTTCCATCGTCCAACTGATTCAAGTTTCTAATAGCACTTGGAAGCTCACCATGTTCTGCAAAAACTATAAGATTCTTCGCCGTTGTTGAATAAACTTCATACTTCGGAATTATTAGGCGCTCTTTGGAATGCTTTTGGCATAGCAAACACAGGTCCCATACAAACGGAGCTAACACTCTTATAGTTGTAGCATCAACCAATTCATGTTTCCTCTTAGTTGACATGATTGGGTAATTTTTTTCGATATGGTCGACTTAATAGACCGGGAGATGGTGACACAAAATATTACGTAATTTGGATCAGTATGGCGGTTCTTCAGGGGTGTAATTACGTAAAGGCAAAAAGGAAAATGATGGACATAGTGCTGCTACCGGCGGCCCAATCGCGTGGGCGTTAATCGAACGCGTCGGATAATAATTTTTGCATAGCTAATCATCGTCGAGTAGCCATTCACGAAAATCACCTTGCCATGCTTTTCCGACAGTTCCCAATGGCCGCCATACCACTGCAAAGGAGTATTTTTTTTTGCCAAACGATTTGTACCAGTATTGCATTTGAATTTTTGGAAAGTATTTGACAAAATGTGACCGTTATTATTTTTCCCTTTCTTCTAGTAGGGGGAAAAAGTGCTGCCACTTACTATTGAAATACTTATTTATTCGACACGTTTTAAAAATACGACTGTAAAATCATTTTTTACTTCATAGCATCATTGTATTCTCTTCGTTTGGATGCAATGGTACCTGAAAAAATTTATTATAGATTGTAACCATGGGGCGGACGTTGACGATTTGTACCAGTATAGCATTGGGAATTTTGGAAATTATACAATACAATGTGACCATTATTATATTTGCCACACTTCTAGTAGAAAGAAAAAGTGGCGCCATACTGGTACAAATCATTCGAATTACGAATAAAATCTTAGGATTTTGAAAGAATATTGTTCACATTCGCCACCTCCCACAGGTATGTCATTATCAGACTTCTATTTATGATCATACAGAGTACTGTTAAAAAAAGTTTCAGGGTGATACAAATCGTTTGGCGAAAAAAAAATTACTCCTTTGCAGTGGTATGGCGGCCATAGGGAACTGTCGGAAAAGTATGGCAAGGTGATTTTCGTGAATGGCTACTCGACGATGATTAGCTTGCAAAAATTTGCCTGGTACAAATGGTTGAATTGTTTTATTTAAATTAATGTATTCGCGTCGGTATGGCGGGCTGTAAGTCACACCCGAGAAGTATGGCATTACGCTACCGCCTACTTTTTTTTTTTCGACTATCTGAAAATACAAGCATTTTTGTGGAACAAATCGTTCGACAATCGTTATTTATCCAAAGCGTTCGATGAACGCCAGCGCGATTAGGCCGCCGGTACCAGCACTATGACCATCATTTTCCTTTTTGCCTTTACGTAATTAGACCCCTGAAGAACTGGTACAAATGACCTAATATTTTGTGTCACCATCTCCCGGTCTATAAGTTATAGGTATCTTTTTTATACAATGACGTTTCTTATACATTATCTGACTTAATAAGGACATATCTGACATTCCAAGACAGTATTTGAAATCTTACATTGGTACTATAACTGTGCAATGCTACACTGTTTTGGCACATTTTCAGTAACTGTTTGTTATAAAATAGAAGTCAGATACACCGTTTGAAAGCTAATTTATTGGCAAACAAAAAATATTTTATCAATTTTCAGCTATATGCAACAGGTTTCGAGATATTTAGCAAAATGTTTCGACAAAAACCAAAATTTAATTAAAAAAAATAATTATGTTACAATTATTATTTTTATAATTACAAACCTGACAATAATGTCACTTATACCGTTGAAAAGCGCATTTTCTCCTCATTAGTAATCACTGATAACATTGGTTAGTATTTCAACAAAAGTCCGAGTTATACAGGGAAATTTAAAAGCGCGTTACAAAACTATGGCGGCCATATTGATTACATCATAAACGCCACTAGAGGTCCAGAGAAATTTGTGCCCCGGTCTTTTTCAACGCGTCTACCCATGTACTATAAGAATCCAAAAGAGCGCAGTGGTTGCCAGAGGTGAAACTTTTTTTAGCTATCACAACCCACTAGATTTATTCAACACACAATGTTCATGTTACGATGGTTCTCCTACTTGACTTAAATATCTTAAACTAACGAATATGAGAGAAATAGGGCGGTTTGGCTCGAAGTAACTACGGGTCGAGTACCTGCTGCCTTTATTCTTGGAAATATGTTGAATGACGAAAGGCAGAATATTGAAGATTGACAATCTAAACAGAGTAAAAATGCCTAGCTATACGTACAAAAATAAAGCCCAAACATTCCGCCAGCCTTGAAAGGCTATCTTTCAACCACCTCTTAATTACATCGAAGCTATGAACAAATTATAATACAAAATGAATGAAATAAAATTATTTACAACATGTGAATAAAAATGACCATGATGCATGTGATGAGAATAAAATAATATATTCCTGAGAGTTAAACCTATATTTAGTGTTTTTAAAATTTAATGTTATCACTAGGGTAATTTGGTAATCCACTTTACTTAATTAGTCCCGTTTTTATTGTTATTGCCTTCAAATGGCAACATGCAGATTTTTGCCACCGGTCGTTTCAAAATTCCCTTAGATACTTGAACAGAAACGACTTGTGTAACTCCATCCTTTCCAGGGTGTACATCCACAATACGGCCGAGTGGCCACTGCAGAGGAGGTGCGTTATCATCTTTAATTAATACCATAGCACCTGGTTCGATATTGGATGTATGCTTATTCCATTTTTAGCGACCTCGTTATTGAGGCAAATATTCAATGTGTCATCTTCGCCGAAAGTGTTGAACCATTTGTTGGATTAGATGAAATCTGCTAAGGCAATTGGTCTTGACATTTTGCAGATCTTCTTGTGGTATTGCAGTTAATGAATCTCCAATTAGGAAGTGACCGGGCGTTAAAGGTGTCAGATCGTTAGGATCATTGGACAATGGAGACAGTGGTCATGAGTTAAGACATGCTTCGATTTGTGTCAATACGGTATTGGTATTTGTATTGATAGGTGTGTATGGTGACCGATGCGCTGCTACCTCATTAGATCTATTGTGTCCCATCTTCTTCTGCTTCTCGATGTGTTCTCGTTTTACAGCAGCCCCTCA
>JARQZK010004679.1:0-23324 GCA_030704885.1 Cynegetis impunctata
AAAACAAAATATATAATACAAATTAATACTGAAGAAGGAGGGGACCTCCGAAACGTTTATTAATATATTTATAATGAAGCTGAATTGATGATATTTAATTCACCTCGCACTGCCAACTATAACCCAATTAAATATAGAAAAGCAGGTACCACGAAACCAATCGAATATATATATATATATATATATATATATATATATATATATATATATATATATATATATATATATATATATATATATATATATATAAAATAAATATATATATATATATATATATATATATATATATATATATAAAATATATATATATATATATATATATATAAAATATATATATATATATATATATATAAAATATATATATATATATATATATATATATATAAATAAAACTCTTACGTTCTCGTTAACTCAATATTTCGTCACTAAATTTTGTGACTTCATCAGGAGTACACTGAAATGAAATAAAATTACATAATATTAAACATATACAAGGAACACATTAAAAAACCTACAGTTGTAGAACCGGGACATCACAAGATATGTGTGGATCACACAGTGGGTGATAACGACTGAGTGATAATATTGTATCGGGTCACTCTGGTATCTATACATTATTAGTTAAATTTTATTTTTGGATGGAGTTATTTTACATGCTTCTTATAATCCCACAGAAGTGTACCTATAAGAGTTCTAGTCCGAAATATCATTTCTGCGCATGCGTGACTAACTGAAAATATAGGTATGAGAATACGTATGGGGGCCCAGAGAACTGAAATTTTTTATGAGGGATTCTTCATGGGGGCACCGGGGCTCCAGAAGTCTTCATGTGGCCCCCCAGGAGTCTTCATGTAGGTCCCCAGGAGTCTTCATGTGGGTTCGGGAGATATTATATGATATATATAGGAATGGGGGCCCTCGGGTGTCTTCAAGGGGCCACCGGAGTCCCCAAGATTCTTCGTGGGGGCCCCCAGGAGTCTTCATGTGTGTTCAGTAGATTATATTATATATAGGACTGTAAAATTCGTGGTATATAGGAGTCCGTCTTCGTAGATTTGGATATCAGATTACAAACATAGTTATTTAAAAAATAGTTATTTTCTTAAAAATTCATTTCCATTTTGATATATTAAATATAATCGCGTTCGAACGAAAACGGAATGTGTCAATATCAGCTGATCGACGAACGTAAAATTGAAGTCGGCAGAAATATGTCATCAGCGAATTCCGTTCCGTTTGACCTAGAGCCACATCTCGATGTCCCTCTAGGTTGAACGGAACGGAACGGAATTCGCTGATGTATTCATATTAGTACAGGGATGTACAAAGTATTCATTCAACTCGTTAAAAAGTTATTAAATATTTTTGAATAAAATAATTTATATAATATACAGGATGTGTCCACAATATCATTATGTTTTATATATAAGGAAAGTTATGAATAACAGGAAACCAACCTGAAATAACAGAATTGACAAAATAGAAAGGATATTCTCAATCCTAAGGTGTATTTGTATCTAATGTCGTTTTTATGAACAAGATTTAATGTACAGGGTGTGTCCACATATTTCAAATGTGTGATAAACAGTTATTACGTAATTTTCAATGAATAATTCGTTCATGTCAATATTGATTTTCACGATTTTTGAATAAAATAATTTCAATAATGTACAGGGTGTGTTCACATATTTCAAATGTGTGATAAACAGTTATTACGTATTTTTCAATGAATAATTTATTCATATAAACATTGATTTTCACGATTTTACTAAAAAATCCCCTTTTTCATGGAATCATAGTTTCCAAACGAGTGTCATCATATTGTTATCATAAATCGAACGATACAATGTCGATTTCTCCATAGAAATAACATCGAGATAACAAAATTGCTGACCCCAACTACATTTTTCTAATAAATATATTTCACTATACGGTATCCTGATTTACATTCATTCGACATCGTTCAGTGGTCAATAGAATTTCTATTTAAAATAACGATTTCTTACCGAATGGAAATTACGTATACTCTAGTTTATACTATATTCACACATCAATAAAACATCCATTGATCAAGTGAAAATATCTTATATACAAGTTACTCATCAATAGAAGATCTATTTAAAAGTACGATTTCTGATTCAAGTGAAAAAATAACTACCATCGATCAGACATCAATACCAAATCTATTGTAGCAGGACCTAAAATAACATATAATCACGTAAGATTCCTATGAGAACATTTTTTTTTCTATTTTATATTTCTAAAGTGGTCCATACATAGTCAATCTCGATCAGGACCGGATTTACATTCAGAGTTTTTCTTAGAAAATATTAACTCAAGTAAGTTTTTCGAATTCAATCGAGATTGACTGTGTATGATCACCCTTAAAACAACAAATGAATTTCACAAAACGTTAGCTACAAGCTTATTCAACATTTTCTGACCACTAAACACGAGGAGACCACGTAGGTTTTTTTACCTAAGAGGGTGACTGAGAAATACAAGCCTCATATAAAAGAAATAATATCAGGAGAATATAAACTGGTATCGAAGGGAACCTTGGAAACAGGAAAATCTAATCCAACTTCAATCTTTACTGTTTTTTAAAACTAGTTCAATATTATGTAATATTTATCGAATATATATATGAAATTTCAAAAAAAAATAAACAGACTTCTTATACAACAATTCTATCAGTCTTCTTTGAAAAATCCTATGAAAATATTTACATGGAGGAAATATCGAGTATTTAAGAGACCGTACTCACTAAGGTTGGTAACAATTTATAGAAAAAATACAAAAACTCAAAATATAACGATAAAGTCTTTACAGGGGATACCGTTTAACTCATATGAAATTTTAGAAAAAAATAAAAAGTCTCTTGTATTTTGTTATAAAGAAGAGAAGGAAACCTTGGAAACAGGAAAATCTAATCCAACTTCAATCTTTACTCTCATTAAAAACTAGTTCAATATTATGTAATATTTATCGAATATATATATGAAATTTCAAAAAAAAATAAACAGACTTCTTATACAAAAATTTTATCAGTCTTCTTTGAAAAATCCATGAAAATATTTATATGGAAGAAATATTGAGTATTTAAAAGACCGTACTAACTAGGGTGGGTAACAATTTATAGAAAAATACAAAAACTCAAAAATATAACGATAAAGTCTTTACAGGGGATATCGTTTAACTCATATGAAATTTTAGAAAAAATAAAAAGTCTCTTGTATTTTGTTATACAGAAGAAATAACAGGGATTTTCTACACTTCATTGATCACAGTTGTAACAGGGTTCTTTATTTCGATAAGGGTAAAATGTTTTATAAATTTTTGTGTGACTACCAGATTCCTGAAAATACTTTTTTTCATAGTAAAAATAAGTTTCCGATTCATAAATAAATAATTCATTTATTCAATGTTCAATGTCTTCATCAAGATTATTTTTTCAAAATTCTAATGTCAGATAAATAGGTATTACGTAATGTTCATCCCTGGAGTGATGGTGGTGACAGATGTAAATCTTAAATCCAAGACGAGGTTGAACTATGATAAAAATCCAAGGTGGTTGACCTATGCTCCTAACTCTATGTTCCAGGAGGATTTGGATATCATTTGACTTATATGAAATTTAAGAAAAAATGAACAGTCACTTGTATTTGTTATACAAAAACTCTAACTTTTTAAAAATACAATATATTAAATTTTCCTTTGAAAATTAATAGTAATATGAAAGAAATATCGAGTATATATTTTTTTCAGAGACCAAACTAGTGTATTATCTAATAGAAAAATACGATTAAAAACTCATAAATATATCGTTGTTGTGTAAAAAATTCTCAGAAAAATAACAGAGTGATAGATCCTATGAAAATAAATATTTATATGTGTGAAATACCTATAAATTTTTCAGTCACAACTAGGGAGGGTATCAATTAATAGAAAAAATACAACTCAAAACTCATAAATATAACGATGCAGTCTTTACAGAGAATACCTTTTGACTTATACGAAATTTAATGGGTTATCAGAGTACTTCCTATTTCATGTTTTCGAAGATGAATAGGTATTTAAAAATTATTATAACATTGAATTACTCTAATATTCGGAGGACGTACGAATATAGCTATATTTAGAGGATTTATGATTATTCGATTCAAAAAATGTTTCACTCATAATTATTACAACAATCTCTTCAATTTCCTGATATATTTATCCTACGTACCTACCCTATAATATTGTTATTCTTGTTTCATAAATGAATTATTTATTTATCAAATGTACAGGAGTATCCACCGATACAAAAATTCGAACGTTGTACAGATAGTTATAAGGTACTCGTTTATGAATAATTTGACCCCAACATAAATGTTTTGCATGAATCATAAATGAATAATCTATTTATTCAATGTACAGGGGTGTCTACCGACTAAAGTTCCAAATGTGTTATTATATAGTTATTAACATATTTTTTCAACGAATAATTTATATAGTTAATGTATAGGGTGTTCATCCACAATATTTTTAAAAATTCAAATGTCAGATAGATAGGTATTACGTAATATTTAACGAATAAATGTTGTTAGGTATAGAAACATCAGATTTTATTTCTCACTGAATTCAAATTATTTTAAAGCTTTCATTACCGTCCGTTTGTCACTTGTCAATCGTGATAAACAAACATTAGGAAAGGATACAAAAACTCATAATTTTAGTTAAATATTTCTTCAATTTTTCATTCTTATTCCATACCTAGTTTACATCTTAAACAATTAAATTGATTGGTGGGAGATCCATCGAAGTGAATAAAACATAGTAAATCTGTTTATATTTTGAAAGAGTTACATAAAGGAAATGGTAGCTTATGATAAATCAATAAAAGTTCATAAGACTTCAGTTTCTTAACCAAGTAATCTGCAGAAAAATTAACTAACATTTTGTACCACTCTTCATAATCGATTGAGTTAGCGTATATAATCAAACCCTCATAAATAATGTCTTTAACTGTAATAGTAACGTCAGTATCCCAAAAATAGTTTTAATTTTTCCGTTTATATCATTTGACAAATATTCTAATATTTGTTCCAATCTTTGAATATTTTCTTTGAGATCCACAACTACATCTCAACATAAAGAATATCAAAATTTGAATGATATATCATAATACCCCATTTATCATGGTTTGTCATAATGACCCAATAGTAAATATCTTCAATCAGGTATATAACTTCGATGAAGTTTATCCAAGATAGTAGGTGACAGATGAAGTATTCTTTAAATCTAATATGATGGATCTATTCTCCTAGCTCTATGTTCTAAATCCAATATTGGTGGTGACAGATCTAGACCTTATATCCCAGATGGAGACTGATATTTGACAGATCTATTCTATAAATCCAAGGTGGCGGATCTATGTTCCTTACTCTATGTACCAGGAGGTTTTTGATAACATTCGACTTATATGACATTTAAGAAAAATAAACAGTCACTTATATTTGTTAAAAAAAAATTCTACTGACAGAAGATATAACATGTTGAAATATTCTATGAAACTATTATTCATATGAGGGAAATATCGAGTATTAATTTTTTTTTCAGAGAACAATGTAGAGTGTGTATCATCTAATAGAAAAATATGATTTAAAAATCATAAATATATTGTTTTTATACAGAAAATCTCAGAATAAATAACAGAGTGAAATATCTTATGAAAATAAATTTCCTACATTTATATGAGTGAAATATAGAGTTCAGATTTTTTCCATTCATACTCATCAAAGGACATGACAACATCATTGCAGTTAACTCTCATATAGGGCTGAAGTCCCGAGCTGGACTCAAACCATTCTCCACTAGAAATATTCCACTCGGAAATCCACAATTTGAAATGAAATTCTTCATTTTCGACATATAAAATTCTATCCGATTCTTCATCGATAAAACCACTGTCTTGGAACATCTTATTAAACTTCAATACTCAACTAAATATAAGTAATGTTTTTCAATGTACAGTAAATTTCCTATACTTAGATATAATTATAGAAAAAAAGGTTGGTGAATATTTGAAAAAATTATTTCCTTTATCTTCCCAAACATAAATTATTTAATAAATTGAAATGAGTGAGAAATTGAATTGAACAAGGGATATTGTTGGTTACATAAATCAATAAATTACCTTCACCATTTCAGATTTAGCTACTATATCTGTTGGTAGAAGTCTTGGCGTAGAAACTATCTTCCAGTGTTTCGGTTCAAACGGAAAACTACCTTCATCACCTCAGTAGATAGGCTAGCCCGATTCAACCCCCACTTTTAGTCATTTTACATGTAAATTCCCATAAGGAAATCTAAAGATCCAAATTAGCGAAAATGGTTCCCTTTGGACATGCGCACTATGTAGGATTTCAACGGATTGGAAATGACTCATTGTATATCAGGGTCAATGACCTTTAGGTCGGCGGAGACTCGATCAACGTAGCTCGCTGTCCGCGCTCTGGTGCAGGTTGAGACTTGTCCGCGACAGGTCGAGACTCGCTTCGTATATAAATGAGTCGAATCATTGATGCAGGTGTGACGTCATAACAATCGCAACCTCTATAAACTGAAGACTTCCTCCTTCACTCTGTATGTCAACCATCTTCCATGATGGCGGATAACTGCATTATCGTAATTAGGAACCTGACCGATAGGGGGGGCGTTTCAAGATGGTGGAACACGGTATTATTGTAATTCGAAACCTGACCATCAGAGAACGTTCTGACAGATCACAGTATCTCGTAGTTCAGAACCAAACCAACAGAGGGCGTTCCAAGATGGGTTAACAGGTCCGACGGGTTTATCGGTTTCGTTAACGAGTTCAACGGGGTTCATCAGGTCCAACGGGATTCATCGGGTCTAACGAGTCCAACGGGTCCGTTAACGGACCCGTTAACGGACCCGATGAACGGGTTCATAACGGACCCGTTGGGAACGCGAGATCTAAGAACGAGTAAATAAACAATAACAATGAAATTAGTTGCTGGAAAATATTAAATAGGTAGAGCAAAATTATCGGAATAGTTCTCGCGGATAGCATTAATCGCCTCCGTGGCAAAGTTTGACCAAATCTCCCATACCGGAGAGTTCAGACAATAAACCACAATTGTGTGATTATCTTCCGTATCTAAGGATTTTGTTTGTTGTACTATTTTCATCTTCAAATTTTCAATCCAATACTTGGCTACGCCGTTCTGATGAGGACCAAAGAGTCCGAAACACGTGTCAACGGCTGCTTCCATATAAGCGTCTATACCGATAATTCTACTCCACTTCTTTAATGTTTTCCCATGACTCATTTCTTTGTTGTTAGATAAATAGTACCCTATTATTATTATTTTCAAACATTACGTAGGTAAAGGTTTCTTTGGTTTCCCTTACCATCTAATGATAACAATTTTGAATATTAATATTAAACTGAATAGCATATACAAAGCAGCCCTGTCTTTTCAATTTTTTAAATCAATAAATGTCAAAGAAATTTCAATTACGAATATCATAGTGAAACGTCAATTTTTTAATAAAATCGAGTTTTTCAAGATTCAACCAGCCTGTTATTGCTAATAATTATCAAGAGTTTAAAAATAGATCACAGGCAACAACAATTCGAATAAATATATATATATATATATATATATATATATATATATATATATATATATATATATATATATATATATATATATCTGAACAAAAATAAAACTTGAATCTACTACGTTTATCATCACAAAATACTTTGAAAAATATAAAACTGCGATTGTAATTTCGGTCACTAGACCATCATCGGGCAGATTTAGTTCTTAACCAATTAAATTCAAGTTTTGTTTTTGTTTATCATGTTGAACTATCACGTAGTAAAGACGGAAATATATATATATATATATATATATATATATATATATATATATATATATATATATATATATAAATAAATATATATATATATATATATATATATATATATATATATATATATATATATATATATATATATATATATATATAAATATATATATATATATATATATATGTATATATATATAGATATTTATATATATATATATATATATATTATATATATATATATATATATATATATATATATATATATGTATATATATATATAGAGAAAAATAAATAGGAGAAGAGGTGTAAAGATTTATATAAAGATAAATAAATAAACGAGATTTCTGTATATATATATATATATATATATGTATATATATATATATATATATATATATATATATATATATATATATATATGTTAATATAGACCTAATAGCATGGTCACCTTGGATATCGCAATATTCAGAATTTTATAAGTTTTAATTCTTTCAATGAGCAATAGGTAACCAATTTAATTTTGAACTGTTTTACAGAGCATTGATAAAGCTTGCGATGAGTTACTTCTTCGTCTCAAACCATATAAAAAAGATGAAAATCAGACTTGGGAAGAACTTATAAAAGCGGCCTATGCAGATTATGTCCTTCTTACAGCTACTGGGCAGTGAGTAACTACTCGATTTTATAGTGTATAAATAATGCGAGAATAAACGACATGATAATTAAGCTTCATTAGGTACCATCACTTTCAAAAATAAAACCGAAATATTCATTGCATGTATCATGTTGTAATATATATTCCATTTATTATATTATTTGTTTCGTATGAGTAGAAATATCGTATCGGTCTATTTCATCCAACTAAAAGAACTAATAATTTTAGATAAGCTTTTATTATCAATTAATGTAAACTTAATCAAATTAGGTCGACAAAAAACTTTTCTGGACTACAATGAAAATACAATCAAGATACCTAATAATATAGAAGTGGTAGATCAACCCAGTCTGCCGTATGCAATTTTGTTGAATTCGTGTACAGTTGCCTCGACGATGGCTCCTATGTGGCGGGTTTATTTTTTGACGAGTCACGAGCATTTGATTGCTTACAGCTCAATTTCATAACCAACAAAATGTATAGTTTAGGATTTAGAGGAGTTTTTCTGAACTGGATCACGAGTTTTTTATCTGACCGCAATTTTTTTGTTGAGAACAATGAAGTTAAATCGAAATGTTATACTCAGACTATGGGAGTGCCCCAGGGCTCTGTGTTGGGACCTCTGATTTTTTTGTTATTTGTAAACGATGTACCCGAGTACATCAATGCTGACTCTATCACCTTGTTTGCTGATGACACTTCCTTGGCGGTGTCGGCTCAGACCACTGGTGAACTCAAGTTAAAATGCGAGAGACTCATCCGGGAATTCTCGGATTGGTGTTACAAGAATTCTCTAATGTTAAACTTAGATAAAAACAGAATTTATGCAGTTTCAACTGCGTGAAATGAACCTGAACGAAGCATTGGTTATCGATTTTCAGAACATGAATTACGATCCGCAGATAGTGTAAGATTTTTGGGTGTACATGTCGACAAGTATTTGAGGTGGCACTGTCACGTGGATCAACTCAGTAGAAAGTTAAACAAATCATTCTACGCGCTTAGTCGTCTTAAACACTCGTTGCCAATGGAGAGCCTACTCACGGTGTATTATGCACTCGTACACAGTCATCTGAGTTACAATGTTGTTTTTGTGGGGTGGCTCGACTGGAAATGGAAGAGTTTTTCTCACACAGAAAAGGATTATACGCCTCATATATAATTTGAAACCCCAGGAGTCCTGCCGACCGACATTTATTCAGCAGAAAGTTCTACCATTGCCGTGTATCTATATTTTACATTGTCTCTTGTTTGTTCGGCATAGGTTATTGAATCTGAATAAACTTACTAGTTTTCACGAGTATAATACGCGGAATAAGGACACATTATGTATTCCCACGCATGCTACCTCTAAGTTTGAGTTATCGCCTAGTTATGTAGGAATCAAACTTTACAATCGTCTCCCCCAAGGGATTAGGTCTTTAGATTTATTATGTTTCAAGAAGGAAATTAAGAAGATTCTGTTGAAACACTGCTTTTACAACTTAAAAGAATATTTTTCAGTTGAATTCTGTTAGTCTTTCTCCTAATAAGTTAATTTGTTACTTGTTAGGTTAATATGTATATTTAGTATGTGACGTGTCCTATACATTTATGTAATGTCTGAAAGGATAAATATATATTATTATTATTATTATTATTATTATTATACAAGTTATGAAATCAAAAATAAATTTTGTATAAAATGCAGATTGTACAAATTATGTGTGGCGAATTTTGAACAGATAAAAACTCAATTAATCTAAAAGTAAGATTTTCTAATATTGGCGTGATTGAATTGAGTTCTCTGATTATAAATATTTGAATGATTCTTGGTCAAAAGGAGGTAAATACCAAACTTGATATTCCTAGATATTAACAAAAAATTAAATATTTTGATACAATGTGGTTTGTACTGCTGAAAAAAATTATTTTCAACCGATACTAAATCATGTGATATAAGCAGTATTATTGTGCAATACATGGTTCGCCTACAAAAAAATATTAAAATGAAAGGGACAGAAAGAGCTACGTAACGATGGTAGTAAAATGCTATTAGAGATAAGTCCAGCAATAATAAATTTATAAAAGAAACAAAGTTCAGGGTGATAAGAGCCAAAGTGTCATGAAATTTTTTTTTATAGCACAAGACAACATATCTTTATACACTAATACTACTGTGAAATGTATTAAAGAGATGATGTCAATAAAACTTGCCTATTTCTCTCAGAAATGTATGCATGTAGGTTTTTTGCTTCACTAACAGATCCCTCTGCAGAAAATTTGAAAGAAAGAGAACTGATGTGATCGACAGTAACATGAAAAAATATATAAAATATAAATATAAAATATAATACTGACAATAGCAATATGACAACTGACCAGACTGGCACTGGACTATTGGAAAGCTCCAATAGACTTTCAACCCAATTTTCACAAAAAGTGTGTTTGCCCAAATTTGGCACTTACATCCCTTTGACAAAAAATCATTCATTTGAGAAAGTTTTTTTCAAATATTTATATAAATTTTTGTTAATCTTCGAATTTATGCATTAAATTAATTTATATAAACTGTTTCGATATATGAGAAACAAGTACTCTAATTCTAAAATATTAATTTCGTAGGTACTCGGAAAATGCTCCTTCCGTGAATTCGTACAGAATTTATGGAGCTAGTGCTGCAGAAGTAGAATTGGATATATTAACAGGACAATATCAAATCACTAGGGTTGATTTAATTGAAGATGTTGGAACATCTATGAGTCCATTTATTGATATTGGTCAGATAGAAGGTGCTTTTGTTCAAGGATTGGGTTATTTTACCACCGAAAAATTAGTATTTGATAAGGATGGAAAAATGCTAACGAATAATACCTGGTTTTATAAACCTCCTGGAGCAAAGGATATACCGATAGACTTCAGGGTTAAAATACCCAAAGATAATCCCAATCCGTTGGGTGTACTTCAATCAAAAGGTAATAATTTGATCAAACGGATTCAGATATGCATGATTCAGAATTAGCAATAACAGTTAAATAAATTGAACGTAAAGCATATTTAATATAATGAATAAATAAAAAATTTTTCTGGAAGTATAGTCGACCGATTTATCAAATTATGAATACTGAAATTAATTGACTATTAATCTTTTGAAAAATCTACTTATATAACCTACCTTTTTGTTTCGTAATAAATACAAATAGTATATTTCACTTATCCTCCAGAATAATTATATAACTCGTTTCGTTACAATGTACCATCAACAGAAACAAAGAATAACTGAAAATAGTATAGTGTACCGAAACGCCCAAACAATTATTGGTTAATGTTTTCAATATTTATTTGTTATTTCGCATTATTGTGTCTCATATAAATCGCTTCTAGATTAGTTCGTTGATGTTTTTCATTTGTTAAATTGAAATTTTCTTGCTCAAAGGAATTCCACATACCTACTCATGATGAAAATCTCTTTAGATAGGATATAAGGTATCTACTACTAGCATTCGTAGGTTGCACTTCGGTTTTAATAAGCTTTGCGTTTTCAAATTTTAAAATGGAGTTCCAGCTCAAGTTATTCTTTTCTTTTACTCTATTTGTTGTATATGTTTTTAATAGTTATTTGTGCAATCAGTTGGGAAAAGCATCATTTTTCGTAATGAGCGTATTTCTTACAATTATTCCTAAGAAGTCGAGGAGCAAGTATGATTTATCCTATGCCAAATTTTGTTTATGGTGTGAACAAAACAGGATTAGGGAACATACCCAAACTACGTGACCCGTTCAGGGGGGTGGAGGGGGTTCTTCAAAATACTACGATTGGTCACAGGGGCGGGGGTAGGGGTTAGGTTTTTGTCACGTAGTCAATGTCCTCTGGAAACGTGTTTGTTGAACATGATTGAGATAAAAGATAAATGTGAATAAAAGAAAAAAATACTTTTGTTTTAGTAAATTAAGTTCCTGGTACATCTGTTTTTTCTTCTTGATAATATTTTTTCAGCTGTAAATTATAGGTATGTACAGAGTAGCCAATTTTCGATGTTTTTACGGAGTATCTCAGTAACTATAGAAGGTAAAAAAAATGGAGGGCGCATACTCAATCTCTTTTGTCGGGACAAATTCACTGGCGAAACCCAAAGTTCGCTGTCTTCTTTAGTTTTCGAGTTCTAAACAAAAATTTCATTTTTCCACTTTGAGACAAGTGTGCATATCATGGTTGTATGTGAAGTTACGAGATAATAACTTTTACATAATTTAGGCACTTTTTTCTGTATAAAACAGTGGTAGAAATGTATTTTTTCAAATGGGAATAATGGTTGGCTGTGGTTTGGTTGGATCGGATTTTTTCCGATATATGTCAGGTTGCTTTTGATGTGTAAGGTTTTAATAGCAAGAATATTTTAGTTCATTACCTTTTGCGTTTTTATATGTACCTGTTCCATGTAGGCAGGTGATATCTATGACAGAGCTTGTCCATTTTTTTCCATCATAATATCAACTAACTGATTTAATCGTAAAAACAGTTGTGATATTACATCTGAGATATATTTCAATGGCTATCTAGGAAGAAGACAACCTAACAAATCTATTTTCAACTGATTAAAAGAAAATCTAATTAATTGTGAATCATTAAACAAGCCAAGACCAAAATATTAGATATTTACATAATTTTTTTTTATAAGACATTACAATTGTAAACAACAATACAAATTACAATAAATGTTCAAACTTATGTTCATTGTGGTTGATACATAAATTACATCTCTTTATAACATTCTGAACTGCATTATGAATATGAATATTTGAAACTGAATTCACAAAGTATAAAATTTACGTGGCTGTCGTGTTTTAACGTATCATATATATCAAGAAAATCATAATAACCAACGGTACTACGAAATTTTGAATCAGTAAATTATTGAGGAATTCATGGACAATCCACTCTTAGTTGAGACACAAAATCAGTTCTTCCAACATGATGGTTCACCGCCTCATAATATAAGTACCGTTTCAGAATTGTTTAATACTAATTTTGGAAATAACTGGATGATGAATAATATTCCAGTGAGGTCGCCACCACAATCACCTGACTTTAACACCACTGGATTTTTTCTTTTGAGGATATATAAAAGACAATTATATAAGAAAACCAGTAACAATATAAATAAACATAGACAAAATTTTATTGAATGTGAATTACATTTCAAATATTGATATTATATATATATATATATATATATATATATATATATATATATATATATATATATATATATATATATATATATATATATATATATGCATAATGCAGTTTAGAATATTATAAAGAAAGGTATGTAATTTATGTATGAACCATAAAGAACATCAGTTCTTCATAACATTTATTGTAATTTGTATTATTTTATTATAGTTGTAATGTCTTATAAAATTGGATGTAAATCTCTAGATTATACAGAAAAAAATGCCTTAAAAAT
Organism: Cynegetis impunctata; assembly: GCA_030704885.1. Classification (NCBI taxonomy): domain Eukaryota; kingdom Metazoa; phylum Arthropoda; class Insecta; order Coleoptera; family Coccinellidae; genus Cynegetis; species Cynegetis impunctata. The sequence goes on from JARQZK010004679.1 coordinate 13,993, forward strand.
GTCTCGTAATTTCACAAACAACCATGATATGCTCACTTGTCTGAAAGTCAAACTTTTGTTTATAACTCCAAAATAAAAGAGGATTTCATATTTTGGTTTTCGCTATTGAATTTGACTCAAAAAAGAGATCAAAAATGCACTCTCCATTTTTTTGTATCTCCTATAGTTACCGCGAGATACCCCATACAAACATCGAAATTTGCCCAATCTGTAAGCACTCTTATCGTCACACCGCAAGCGTTGTACTAATAAAGACAAATATGAGCCAAATTAATTAAATGATTAAAAAATATTTATGAATTACTACGTGAAAACTAGAGGGGGAGGGAGGGGGTCTTGGAATATACTACGGATGGTCACCGAGGGGGGGGGGGGGTGGATAAAAGTTGTAAAAAATAGGTCACGTAGTTTGGGTACGTTCCCTTACTAATTTGAACGAAAAATTTTTGCTAGCGTATTTTCAAGAAAAAAAGGGAATGAAGAATTCAACCTTGTGGAGCTTATATTGGATGTTAAGAAACGCATTGTGCTTGAAGAGAAATATTAACATCAAGAAGTATACAACTTTACTGCCTTTTTTGAAACGACATTCTGAAGGTTACGAGCCTAAAAAGTCAAAAGTTTTTAGTAACGAAAACATTACCCATTTTCTGAAAGAAGCTTCCGATGGGCAACATTTAATGAATAAGGTAGCATTGATCGAGTTGCTAGAGCTTGCCGAAAAGGTGAATTAACTTTTCTTCGAGTAGAAAATGTAGTGTTTCAGGAGGAATTTGCTAAAGTAACCATTCCCAACACAAAGACGAAACTATGTCGAAAATTTGCTATAACCGCTGGAGCTTTTGACGGTATAAATTGCATCGAAATGTTAAAGAAATACGTTAATCTAAGGCCATCAAATGTAAATCATGACAGATTTTTTGGCAAATATTTGAATGTGAGATGTGGAGTGCAACCTGTAGGTATTAACACGTTTGGAAATTTGCCGAAAATGATCGCCCAGTTTTCAAATTTGCCAAATCCTTGTTTGTATACTGGTCACTGTTTTCGGCGGTCATCGACTACTCTGCTAGCGGATTCTGCAGCTGATTTGCTCAGAATCAAACAGCATGAAGGATGGAAGTGTAATACAGTTGCTGAAGGTTACGTGAAGAATTCCATAATTAATAAACAAAAGATTGCGACAAACATCCTAGGAGAAAATTACATGGACAATACGCAAATTAATGCTACACAAAAAACTATGTTATCCGCTGGATTCAATATCACTAATTGCTCAAATTGTGTAATTAATATTCATGAATAATTTTCCCATTCACGTGTAAAAGTTACCTAAATAATATATTTATTGATCTTCATAATTTATGAAGTACCAACATCAATTTTATTGACATTATATATATATATATATATATATATATATATATATATATATATATATATATTTATTCGAAATGTTGTTGCCTGTGATCTATTTTTAATCTCTTGATAATTATTAGCAATAACACACGTAATAAATAACAAAGAACAACCACATCCGAAAAAAATTTTAACGAGACAAAGTAGACTTTGTCTATTCAAATTTTTTCAAATCAATAAATGTCAAAGAAATTTCAATTTTTTCAAAAGTTTTGAAAAACTACGAATGTCGTAGTGAAACGTCAACTCTTTAATAAAATCGAGTTTTTTAAGATTCAACCAGCCTGTTATTGCTAATAATTATCAAGAGATTAAAAATAGATCACAGGCAACAACATTTCGAATAAATAATTAAATATTGCAAGCTGAAAATATGGCAATGATCCCAAACTTAAGCTGAGAGTTTCAAACATTGTTCTAGATTGTGAGTACCTTTTTAAAAGATTTGTAATTCTAAATAAAAATTTCATTAAAAACAGCTACTTCCATATAAACGGGCTATACCGATAATTTTGCTCTACTTATTTAATATTTTCCCGCGACTAATTTCTTTGTTATTGTTTATTTACTCGTTCTGAGATCTCGCGGATAACATTAATCGCCTCCGTGGCAAAGTTTGACCAAATCTCCCAAACCGGAGAGTTCAAACAATAAACCACAAATGTGTGATTGTGATTGTCTTCCGTAGCAGAGGATTTTGTTTGTTGTACTATTTTCATCTCCAAATTTTCAATCCAATGCTTGGCTACGCCGTTCTGATGAGGACTAAAGAGTCCGAAACACGTGTCAACGGCTGTTTCCATATAAACGTGCTGTACAGATAATTCTACTCTACTTTTTTAGTGTTTTCCCGCGACTGTTTTCTTTGTTGTTAGATAAATAGTATCCTATTATTAATATTTTCGAACATTACCTGGGTAAAGGTTTCTGTGGTTTCCCTTGCCATCTAATAATAACAATTTTGAATGTTAATATTAGACTGAATAGCACGTAATAAATAACAAAGAACAACCACATCCGAAAAAAATTTCAACGAGACAAAGTAAACTTTGTCTATTCAAATTTTTTCAAATCAATAAATGTCAAAGAAATTTCAATTTTTTCAAAAGTTTTGAAAAACTACGAATGTCGTAGTGAAACGTCAGTTCTTTAATAAAATCGAGTTTTTTAAGATTCAACCAGCCTGTTATTGCTAATAATTATCAAGAGATTATATATATATATATATATATATATATATATATATATATATATAAATATATATATATATATATATATATATATATATATATATGTATATATATACTATATATATATATATAAATATATATATATGTATATATATATATATATATATATATATATATATATATATATATATATATATATATATATAAAGGTAAAGAAGTACATAGTTCATGTAGTTTAGTCTCTCAATGATTCTATATTTTTCACAATTAATGGCGAAATTTACTTTTCATCAACAGGTGCGAAATATTTTACTTTTCGCAACCAGTTGCGAAAAGTAAAACGTTTCAAAAGGTCGATGAGTGTCACTTTATATGTCAAAATTAGAAAAAACATTTTTGCTGCAGCAAATAAAACTGAAAGAAATTTGAATCAGCCATTATTTTTTCATATAATTAATCTTGCTATTCAGAATGGAACAAATATATATATATATATATATATATATATATATATATATATATATATATATATATATATAATTAAGTGAACTAGGACATTTATTTGAAATTAATCAAACAAACTTCCTAGCGGAGCTGGTTATAAGAGTTCACGAAGCATCGAAATATCCACATCTACCCTAGACGGTAATTGTTAGAAATGTTAATTTGTTTATCACAATCGATGGAAATTGATAGGCAGACTGTTTCGCCCTTATTGGGGCTCATCAGTATCATCCATCCACCGAAAGTGATAACCAAACTAACATCTCAAACAGTCATACATTTTTCTTCTAGTAACTCCATGGCATATAAATATGACACAGCGCCACCCGTCGGAAACAATTGAACCACAGCTTTCAGACATACGAAAAAAATACGGCAACTCGTCCGCCCGTAACACCCGAAGGTGGCTACTATATCTGCCAGTGTAGAGTTTGCACATCAATTCGATGTGATTCAACATTCACACACCTTCATATTTATATGCCATGGAGTTACTAGAAGAAAAATGTATGACCGTTTGAGATGTTAATTTGGTTATCACTTTCGGTGGATGGATGATACTGATGAGCCCCAATAAGGGCGAAACAGTCTGTCTATCAATTTCCATCGATTGTGATAAACAAATTAACATTTCTAACAATTACCGTCTAGGGTAGATGTTGATATTTCGATGCTTCGTGAACTCTCATAACCAGCTCCGCTAGGAGGTTTGTTTGATTAGTTTCAAATAAATGTCCTAGTTCACTTAATTTCATAACCACGGGCGTGTTTTCATGAATAATTCTTACTTATATATATATATATATATATATATATATATATATTATATATATATATATATATAGGTATATATATATATATTTTATATATATATATATATATATATATATTATATTTATATATATATATATATATATATATAGACCTACAGTTTCACGACGGTTCCGAACGTCTTCACAGAGAGGCTTTACTAGGCAGAATACTGCTCGGTGCTTTGCCATTGCCTTTCGAGAGGTGGCTCTGCATTAATTCGTTGGTTTGACCGGGGTTCGATCCAGCTACCTTCTGTTCAGTAGTCCAACGCACTGACCACTGAAATACGCAGCCACTTCATATCTATAATACTAGAATAATACATTTATGATTTCAAAAAATACCTAATCTTTGAAAGAAGTCCTGAGAGACTAACGAGACACACTTGCCCTAAAGCTCATTGCCACGATTCCACAGAGCTCTAGAGTTGAGATATGGCTCAAAAAGCGCGTGGCACTCGAGACGCCACTAAGAAAATAGCTTTCGGCTAACAAAGCACTATTCAAATATCTACCTATTATGCAGCTTGTACACCAGTTGAGACAGCACCCTGGCCTGTAATGTCCTAGCAACAATCTGCCTCCACCAAGCTTACACCAATAGGGTAATACTGAGAAATAGCAACTCCGCGACCATCCACAATGCATTTCAGTTATAGCGTTACTGCTCGCATATTTCCTACCAGTTTTAGAACATCTGATTCCTTGGTATTGATCGACCGAGTACTTTTGTGAGAAGAAACGTATTCACTACTGTATGCGTAAGAGCCCCCTGTGATAGCATCGCAAACCTAACGTGTCTGGAGCAGAACTCTGATACCAAATATCTACCTCAGTCCTATATTTCCCTATGCCTATTTACAGGACTGAAAAGCAAGTGGATCCGTCATGGTTTAATAAACATCTAACTACACCACGTGAAGTAACCCAAAGAGTCGATTATTGGTTAAAAACCCTAACGGTAATGCCCCGCTACCCAAAAAAAGTATTTTCATGACCAAGGAAAATATAGTTCTAACATACCTCTTATTGTTGCTTCTTGTTTCCACCTCTTCATATCCTAGGGAGCTATAATTTTCTCATCACAAAGACACAATGAATACATGAATGATGAGAACTGTTCACAGAATTTTCAATTAATAATATTTCAATCATTTCAGCAATTGGAGAACCGCCGCTATGTCTATCATTCAGTGTACCTCTTGCTATTCGACATGCACTTGCTTCAGCAAGACAAGACTCTAACACTTCGAAATCAAAATTCTTCTTCTTCGGTGAGTTTCAAACAATAAAAACATGAGAAGTCATCTCCTAATTAATTATTTTTCATTACAGATGGACCTACAACTGTTGAAAATATATTCATGAATAGTCTCAACGACTACAAACAATACATTCTCTGAGCTACTTAAATCCAATGATAACTTGACTAACAAATATGAATTGCTTATTTGATGTTTTTAATAAATTAATTGATATTTTTAATATTTAAAAATTATTTTCAATGCATCAGTGAACCAACAGAGAATATATCGATTTTGTCAACTTTTTATAGTATGCACTCTAGGGGCAATTAAGTATGTAATCAAGATCTTATACTAACTACTTTTGATATGAGACTGGTATATTACAATACATAAGTAATTAATACATTACTTAATACTCATAAAAGATATACAGTTCAAAGCTCAAATTATTAAGTTTGTGTTATATACAAGATCACTTCAAAATTTATTGATAATAAATCGTTTAATTTTATATATATTTTGATAATGTTCATTTAGCAGTAGTCTTATTACATTAGTAATTTACATAAATCGACTTCGTTAATTATTTCCCGACCAGTATTTTCCCAGACTAAGACTGAACATATCATGAGCAATTTAGTTCACAAACTTGTTTTAAATGCTTATAAATGTTATTTATATAAAGATACTATTACATACCTGCAATCTCTGTGGATATGAGTTATAATATTAATTTATATATGTTTGATGAGACCTTTTAGATGAAAATTTCTTCAGACATTCCAGCGCAGTTTTCAGTACCATATCAACTAGATTCACTTTTGTAGAATTCATTCTATTAGTACGATAATATTCCAGAATCAAATTATGATATATAATTTGACAACAAATGTAAATTTGACTTACTATGGAGAATTTTGCGAATTTACCGTTAAAGAAGTAAACACTCATGACTAAAATAGATTTAAGTTATTTTGCTATTGTTTATTAAAGAACACCGTTATGAAATAATCATGTTTGGTAACAAATGTCGAATTTCAACCCGTTATTTCACAAAGAAAAGATTTTTACCAATGTTGTTGCAATACGATTAACTTTATTTCGAGTATGCAACACAGGTTATATTTAATAATATTGGAACAGTATCTATTTTCACTTGAATTATAAACTTTTATTTTTGACAATATGGTGTTATGATAAATATATATGAAAATTATGATACATATATACAATATCAAAAATTGATTTGTGCCAGTGTTCACAATGCCAAATTCGAATCACAATTTAGTAAATTTAGTAGCAGTTATGTTGAGATCTAACAGATGGTCAGGAAGGAGTAAGAATTCGTATCGATAAGCTTCAAACTGCCCACGGAAATAATATATGTTTTCATTGCCATTACTCTCAACATGATGTCTGTAAAATGAAATCATATTCACATAGAGATTCAAGATATATATATATATATATATATATATATATATATATATATATATATATATATATATATATATATATATATATATATGTATATATATATATATAGAAGGGTAGTCTAGAGTGAAGAGTTGAGGAAAAATATATATGTAAAATTTTGAGGCTGCAGTCAGAATAATTATTGGGCTAGGTTGAAGAATACTCTTTCTCATATGGTCGAGCTTTCGGAAATGGTTATTTCCTTTTTCAAGACATCTATAATAGAAAAACAAGTCTGAGTTACATAGCATTTACAAAAAAATAAAAAAAAGCTGGTGGGTAAAATTTTGAATATTATCAACATAAGGAAACATCAAAATTCACTACTAGAAATTTTAATTTCAAAAAAACAGCAATATATTCCCATCATGCCAGAGTCAAACAGAACAGAACTATGATGCGGCCTTCTTTCAATGTTCGACAACAGTCAATATGCAAAAACAGTGAAGCGGCCTAACTAAAATAAAAAAACATTAATCGGAAAACATGGTGTAAAAGTCTATATTCTTTACATTTAAAAGGCAAAATAGGTTGAAAATTGAATTTTGAACAAATATAGCAAATTCACATCCAAAAACTACTTATGGTCAAAAAAAATAATTCTGCTCCAACTTGATAATGTAATATATATATATATATATATATATATATATATATATATATATATATATATAAATATATATATATATATATATATATATATATATATATATCTATATATATATCTATATATATATATATATATATATATATATAATATATATATATATATATATATATATCTATATATATATATATATATATATATATATCTATATATATATATATATATATATATATATATATATATATATATATATATAATATATATATATATATATTATATATATATATATTAAAATATATATATATATATATATATATATATATATATATATATATATATATATATCTATATATATCTATATATATATAATATATAATTATATATATATATATATATATATATCACATGCGACGTGGCACGCAGCCACGTCGCTCATATATGAGAGACACCCAAATGTCGTAGAGGGCAACGTCGCTCATTTTTGAGAGACACACATCTCTCAACATCTCTCACTGTTAGGCCATGTATATCAAATATTATACCTGCTATCATGTATTTCTTATGGGACATCATGAGCGTGGCCTCTAGGCAAAGTAATATGCGTCTTGGTTTGAGCAAAATCGGAAAGATATAATTAATACAAAAAAAAATTGAAAAAATATTTATTTTACGAAATATCAACACAAATTTCAGTCTGAAAAAAAATATTTTAACAAAAAATATCAACACAAACTCATTTTTAAACTCTTATGTTCAGAACTTAATAAAACGAAGCAAAAATTAAATATCGGAAAACTTAATGTTTTTCGTTAAAACATAACGCACACATTTGTGGCTGTCCAGGGCACTTGTCACAATAATTGTAAGTGAATTTGACTTTCGATTTTGCAAGTATACGTCCTGATTCTTTTCTGAATTTTCGCATAGCGCCAGGAACTCCTGCGACAAATTTTTACAATCGATTTCTTGTGACAGAGGTATTAGACTGTAAGTTCAAATAATCCGTAATAAATATGTTGATACAATGGATAGTATATCTACAGATAAAGTTAAAACTATAAAATATACAAGAGAACAAAATTGTCTGAAGGGTCTGATACTCCGAAAAAAATTTTATCTTAGGACAATAGAAAATACACAAACATTATAATATAGCAGATAAATTCGATCCCTATTGCGAGGAAACACAAACCGTTCAGTTTTCAAACGTCATACCTGCAAAAAAAGAGAAAATACTGAAAAACATGCGTCGATCATATTTGAGAGACATGGTCAGCAGCTTAAACATCACGCATTTTTGTACAGGGCCACGTCACTCATATATGAGAGACACTGAAATACTACAAAAAAATTATTAAAAACTACAAAAAAAACACAAAACTGTCAGAAAAACATTTATTTTAGCTTATACATATAAATATTACGAAAATGTGGTTTGGCCTCTGGGACTGTTTTCGCGATTACAACGGTGGCACGCAATGTGATATATAAATATATATATGAATTTATAATATATATGACATATGTACATTGAGATAACAAAATTGAACAAATTGAATTGAAGGAGCAACGAATATTAGAAAATGAAGATACGTCAGTTTCGACGTCAACGATATTTCTATCCATCCTTAAGCTTTAAGTGATCTAGATCTTTTATATTTCATAATATGGAAACGTACGGCCGTTTTACTCCATGCGAATATCACTCCATACGTGGCTACTATTTTACGAGCAAGAGCAATCATGGGTATATCGCTGGATACCTCAAGTCTCACAACGCAAAAGCAATTGGTAGTTGCCTCCTACCTTTTATTGAACATCATGTTAGAAAAGAAATTACAGAATTTGCCTGTTTTTCTGGTAACTATACCAGGCAGAACATGAATAAGTTTTTATTTTCACTTTATAATTACTTTACACAAAAATATTCAACGGGGTCATACACAAGATGAAGGTGATTCTGTTCACAGCATTATTGAGAAGTTTGCTCGTATTATTCCTGACAAAATTTATTGAAGTGAAATAAAAAGTTTAACAGCGAATCCGGAAAAGCAAAATATTATTTTTTATAAAAACG
>JARQZK010004680.1:0-23233 GCA_030704885.1 Cynegetis impunctata
AAAGACTTTATTATATTGTTCACATACAGTGATAACAATATTGAGAGCCAAAGTTTAGCAAAGCTATTCTTACTCAACCTAAAATTATGAAAAATCAAACAAAAAAACGAAAACATAATATAATAAGGATATAAAATATTTGATTTTGATTGATGAAATAAAATAACTAAATATAAAATGAAATACCAACAGATACAGAACCAGATATTAAATAAAAATTCAAATTAATCCCAATTTATCAGATATCACTGAAAATGTAAATTTTAAATATCAAATGACAACAAAATAAAGTTATTGCATTGAACTATAAAAAAAACTGAACAATCATCTGTGCAGATAGGAGTTCTGATCTGATAGTATTCTTAAAACTAGGAACCTAATGAAAGTTTTTCAATATCCCTAGATATCTTATTATATACCGATACAGCATTATACGAAAAAGATCTTCCAAAAATAGTTAGGCGAAACCTAGGTAGGTGGAGTGTATCCTTATGTCTAATATTAACAGCATGATAATGACCTCTATAACTCAATCAATGCAATAGAGATAAGAAGGCATCCCAGATTATAGAATTTGGTGCGCTAAAGAACTCATATGCGAAACTAATTAATATAGGTATATAAATATATATATATATATATATATATATATATATATATATATATATATATATATATATATATACATATATTTATATATATATATATATATATATACATATATATACATATATACATATATATATATATATATATATATATATATATATATATATATATATATTATATATATATATATATATATATATATATATATATATATATATATAAATATTAATGATTATAGCTGGGTATTCGGCAAGGATATAAACAACCAAATTTGTCTCAGTCGTCGTTTCGACTCTTTATTGAGTCTTACTCAGGACATCTACAATTTTAAAAAAATGACAAAGAATGTAACACTGAAACAGTTCGTATTTTTCAAATTGTAGATGTCCTGAGGAGGACTCAATAAAAAATCGAAACGTCGACTGAGACAAATTTGGTTGTTCAGATCTTGACTCCTTGCCGAATACCCAGCTATAATTAATATTTGAAAAAAAAAAAAAAAAATATATATATAAAAAAATAAATATATATATATATATATATATATATATATATATATAACTGAGATTGAATTCTCGCACATCACTACTTGGTGAAACATCATAAAGAATAAAGTATAAACTTTGAAATAAAAACACTTGGCTTATGTTTCACAAAATAAAAAATATTTAGATACTGTATTTAGCAGTAACGAAAAGTCGACATGTTTCGAGTTATGAACTCATTATCAAGACTGACTACAGGAGAGTATTGCACCGTAATTTATAAAACAGACAAAAGCAAAGGTGATTCCTGAAAATCAAATTGTTCGTTTACAAGGGGTAATTGACTATTATATAAGGGGTATATTGACTATTAGGGGTAATTGACTATTTACAAGGGGTAATTGACGGAACTTATTTCGAGAATTTCAAGAAGGTCAAGGCGTTTTCCTTTGTTACCTGAATGTAACAATTTGGTTTTGTTGCAATCCAGGAAGTGATTGAATTTTATACAATGTTCAGAGAAGCCAGTGGTATTTTTGTTTCGTAAAATTGTTTATGTTCTTCAACACGAATATTTATATTCCTTCCTGTCTGTCCAATATAGAAAACGGTACTTTGAATCTCTTAGACGTTCAGATTGCTAGGAATTTGAATTCTCGTACTTTCAACATTCATAGAAAACCAACCTTCACAGATACTTTAATTCACAGCCACAGTAACCACCACATTAAAATAAAACTCAGTGCTTTTCATTCGTTCATACATAGGTTGTTCACGATTCCATTATCGGAAACAAATTTTCAAACTGAAGTTAATACAATTAAATTATTAGCCATCAATAACGGTTACAATGGAAGTCTCATCGACAAGCTCATTGGGAAAAAACAAATAAAGTATCTGTTGCATTCAATATACCCCACGCAAACTATTAATGAAGAACAAAAATACTTTCCAATAAATTATGTGCCTAATTTGAGTAGCAAAATTTGTAACAGACTATCGAAAAATAACGTTAAAACAATTTGTACAAATGAAAGAAACTTGAAGTCATTCTTGGTCAATAATAGAGAAAAATCTAACATCGGAGCAAACAGTGGTATATACAAAATATTTTGCGACGAATGTCCTGCTTTCTATATTGGACAGACAGGAAGGAATATAAATATTCGTGTTGAAGAACATAAAAAGTCAATTTTACAAAACAAAAATACCACTGGCTTGCCTGAACTTTGTATAAAATTCAATCACTTCCTGGATTTCAACAAAACCAAATTGTTACATTCAGGTAACAAAGGAAAACGTTGTTTACACGATAAAGGGCGCAATTTAGAAGCAATAAGCTTGAAAGTTTGTAAGTAGGTAGTTTCGTATGATATCTTGGATGGGATTAATATTTTTTTGATCGATTTGGTTGGGGAATTGACCTCTTAGGGGGGAAATAGATCTTGTTCCAACAACAGAAGGCGCAATTAGGTTGGTTTTGGTTCGGATTGGTTGGGAGTTGACCCCCCCGAGGAAGAAATAAATCTTATTTACACGATAAAGTCGCAATTTTGGAGTAATAGGGTTGAAAGTTTTTAAGTAGGTATTTTCGAAAAATATCTTGGATGGTGTTTGGTTCTGGTTCTAATTGGTTGGGGGGTTGGGCCCCTGGGGGAGGAAATAAATCTTGTTTACATGATAAAGACCTAATTTTGAAGCAAAAGTATTGAAAGTTAGTGAAAAGGTAGTTTCTTATAATGTACTGAAAGGGATTAGTTTTGGTGCAAATTGGTTGGGGTCCCCAGGGGAAATAAATCTTGTTCACACGGCAGAAGGCGCAATTTTAGGACCATAGGGTTGAAACGTTGTAGGTAGGTAGTTTTTTATGATATCTTGTATAGTATCCATTTCGATGTGAATTGGTTGGGGGGTTGACCCCCCGGAGGAGAAAATAAATGTTGTTCACGAGATAAAGGGCGCAATTTTGTAGCAATAGTGTTGAAAGTTTGTAAGTACGTAGTTTCGTATAATATCTTGGATGCGATTGGTTTTGGGACGAGTTGGTTGGGGGGTTGACCCCCGGGGAGAAAGTAAGTATTGCTTACACATTAGAGGGCAAATTGAGTTTTTCGGATTTGGAACAAAAATCATGAATGAATGAATTGATTTTTTATTTTGGATACGTTATGACAACTTGCTTTTCTAATGCAGCTCGCTGCGATAGAGTTTTTTTTTAGTGAACAGATATCGCTATCGAAAGTAAAATTACGTAATAAAAATTATCATATCTAATAAAAATAAAATTTGAAACATAATGATCATAATACAATACAATAATTCAATTTTGATAATCTGATAAATAACAGTTCATATAAAATATACTTATTGTTCAAAGACGGGTTTCTTTTGATTATTCAATGACCACTTCAGATCTTTCATGAAATCTGTCGAATGAATCCCTCTTGAGTATACAGCATTGATAGGAATTCATAAAGTCAAAATGAGTATTCACTATTCTTAAGTTGGAGTGATTTTCCATGTTTCAATTTTTCACTATTATTGTGTAAAGAAATGCAAAACTCAGTCCTGGAACTAATATATAAAAGAAATGTTCAATAAACTGAAAAACCAAGCAAATAAATTACGGAAAGAACTACAAACAAAGTTTACATATAGAAAACTAAACGAAGCAAAGGGAAATGGAAAAAAGATATGTAAAACTTCAAATGAAACTCAGAAAACAAGCCATAATACGATAAAAAAGATTGTAAGCATAAATGGAACAATACTTACTGCTAATAAAGACATAGTTGAGGAGTTTAATAAGCATTTTACGGAAGTAGGTCCTAGGTTAGCATCGAAACTTCCAGTTTTAGTAGACAAAAAACCAAGGAAGAGTAACATGTTAATAGTTTATTCTTGAAACCAGTAGAGATTGAGGAACTTTATAATATAGTGGTTAAATTAAAAAATAATTCTACACCTGGGTATGACAACATTACAAAAAAAGATATAGTTAAGCTTTTTGAAATAATTGGTACTTAAATTTTGGCTATGATCAACAAATCATTAGCAAGCGGTACTCTTCCTGAAGAATTAAAAATAGCCAAGGTTGTGTTAGTTTTCAAAAAGGAGAAAATATGTGACTTGAATAACTATAGGCCTATATCTATTCTAACAAATTTCTCTAAAATAGTTGAAAAATCAATCAAAGCAAGAATGGTCAATTTTATTGAAAAAATATTTAAACTTGATGAAAATCAGTATGGTTTCCAAAAAAAAGCAGTACTTTAACCGCAACAGTAGACTTAATCGAATATGTGTTGAATAAAATGAATCATAATAAATACATTGTAATTATGTTTATTGACCACAAAAAGGCGTTTGATATCAATACTCGCCAGATTTAAATAAATAGAAAAAAATTCAGCTGCTGTATTTGAAGCAAATAAACGTAAGAATATGTGGATAATTCCGAATTTATACTTCTACAGTTGAACTGTTGAGAGTTAAGTAGTTTCGCCGAAAATAATGACTAATGCAGTGTATCGAAAATCTAAACTTCGACTGTCAATATTGTAATCACTGTATGTGAACATTATGAATAAGCTCCTTAATATTATTATTTCCTTCTGTATTTTTACTCATTCATATTTTATCAGCAGAAGATAATGACTGTTGATTTTTGAGAACCGATTTAACTAACAGTTTGACGTTTATATGTATATACACCTATACATGTTTATATATTTTCCGCTATATTTCAGTATCTCTAGTCAGGTTAAATAAAATTCTCGAAACCAAATAAAATTATCGAAATTTTGTGTAATTGAGTTGAAATTTTCACATCTCCAAACGGAAATCGCAGAAAAAATAAAGGAATATTAACCATTCCGCCAAATCGGTTTCTTTATGAAAATAGTATTATATTGACGACGATGGGCTTTGGTTTCAGAAACTGATAGAAATCTGTTTCAACTTATATTAAATATTTTTTCAGGGCCTATGATTCGACAGGTCGTTTAATCAAATTCACATAATAAGGAGTTAATGATAAAACAGTTTAATCTTCAAATCTGATATTTTCAATCTATTTACATTGTAGAGTTTAATTTCATTGATAACACACAGTGAGGTATTGTTAAAGGTATTTCATATAAATTGAGTAATGTTTATTTATTCAATTAACCTGTATCTCGGTAGGGGGTAATATGTGTGTTCTCGAAATTGATGCAAACAATTCACGATCACATTATTCGAACCTATACTCCCTCTAGTGCATAACTTGGTATTGAGCTTGTTCTCATCAAATCTGTCGGATATTGGTCTCATGAGACTTTGAAGGGCTTGGGATTACATGGATGAATTTCCATGTTGTGTCTCTTGAGATAGTTTCCCAAAGATCTAAGCCACCTATGTACCTCTGAAATGTTTTTCACCACAATAACCGATACTACGAGAAGTTTTTACTCCTTGGAATTTCGCCACATATGCCAAGCCCAGAAACGTTATTGAAATTCCTTTGAATTTGCTCTGTTATATGAATTCATATCAGTAACTGAAATATTAATTCAATATTTCAATATGCGAAATCAATATATGGTATGTTACCGGTTAAATTTGAAAATAATTTACTTTCACTTTCAATTATTAATATTTCAAAAGATTTCAGTTCGAATCAAGTCGTGTACCTATTTATAACATTCCTAGATCAAATCAAATATCCTCTTCACTTGACAATCTTTCCTATTTTGTTCATGGAACAGAATCGCTATGGGAAGTACATTAAACTAGGAAAAATTATCATATCTCATAAAAATTAAATTCAAAACATAATGATCATAATGCAATACAATAATTAAATTCTGACAATCTGAAGAATTACAGTTTATAAAATATACTTGTTGTCCAAAGACGGGTTTCCTGTGATGATTATTCAATGACGGCTTTAGATTTTTCATGAAATTTGTCGAATGAATTCCTTTGTTGAGTACAGCATTGATGGGAATTCATAAAATCGAAATAAGTATCACTAGTATTCCCAAGTTGGAGTTATTTTCCATGTTTCAATCTTTCACTATCATTGTGTGAAGAAATGCAAAACTCAGTCCTGGAACTAATTGTTCGAAAATCTAAATAACTATTAAGCTACTGATATAAAGAATTTTTACTACGTTTCGAATTGGCTTTCATCATCAGGTGAAGATTGAAATGATTGATACAAAGAAGATTGTCTTTCTGGCATATAGAGGTTAAAATTCAAACGGATGAGAGTCAAAAATGTACAGCTTTAACTTTTTACAAATAATTGATATATATATATATATATATATATATATATATATATATATATATATATATATATATATATATATATGTATATATATATTGTGAAATTTTATAAGTGAAGAAGAAAGAGTCTGTAAATTATGAAAATATTTCTTTATTGGAAAGATCGTTGAAAAATTTGACGTCTTCATTATATTATGCTTCGAAAGTATTACGTTTTAATGATTCCGTTGATGATTCAAAGTTTGCCTATTATGAGCATAATTGATTTGTTATTTGCAACAAAATCTTAATTTTTTTCTATACTTACGAGAGTAGAATTATATTTATTTTTATTTTTCACTTTTATATTATTTGTTGATTTTGCGTTAGATACGGTGGCCATAAATACACATTACAATAAATACATTATGGCCTAGGGCGTTATGAGCGGGCATTATGGATCATAACGCCCGCTCATTGTACGAGGACAACTGAAGCAACTTCCATTGATTATATACCTCATAATCCTTGTCTAATACGACTCTGGATTTCTCCGGCAATTAATTATCGCAGCTTTGGCTGCATTTTCTATGATATTCTTGGGTAAATTCATTTTCATTTCCATTATGTCTATAAGACTACACAAAGAAAGCATTCACTAAATATGATGACAAAAATATTCACAAACGTCAAAATATCAACAAATGACATGCCTACTATGAGAAGGAAAATGGAAAGTATAGGAGCAATGAACCGATTTTAAAATCGATTTTTCATTATAATAAAATAACTTTCTCGTGAAAAATAAAATCTTGTATGCACCACGTGCGTTACTTGATTCTAACGCCCATTGGGCATTAGGATCTATATAACGCACTTGGTACATAAATAACTTTTATTATATAATCCCTAACTTTGAGTTTTAATTTGATCGGATCTTCTGACCTATATACACTTTATTTCAGATTTAACAATAATGCATTCAAATCAGGAAATCAAAGAGTGCTTATGCTACTTGATTCAATAATTATCACCCAGGTTGCATAATAATCAGGATTCTTGAAATATAATTGATATACAATAATAAAATTATTTGTCCACGACTGTAATATAAATCATTCATTATACGTGTGCTTCCTGAAGTACAATTATACCTATTATTCACTAGTGTGTATAATGGTTTATTATACAATGCATGACGTCACACTCAAAAAGAATGTCCAAACTTGAGACTATCATTCGCATTGTTAGGATAGTATTGTTATTAGATTTTTAGGTTTTATGTAACTAAGATAACTTTTAGGCAAATTATTAAACTAATATTTAATATAATGCCCAACTTATTGAATATTTACTCTAATAAATTATCTATTTCATTTTTATTAGAGTGAAAGAAAGGAATGGAATCGATGTCAAGTGAAATATTTGACGTTTACGTGAGTATGCAGTTTTCAGTGAACACAGAAAATGTTATGTCAACGCTTTTGATTTGACTATTTTTATTGTTGAAAATGCAGATTATTACTAATTTTTTCGAGGAAGTCGTGGACAAAGTATAGTATTCTACTCGCACAAAAATAGCAATCATTTTGTGCTCGTTGAATAATATACTATTTTTCTGTGACGGGAAAAAAGTTTGACATTTTGTCTCTGATGACAGGTAAAGAAATATCACTTTTTGAAATTACTTTTTTCCCCGGGAAAAAAGTGAGTACTTTTTTCCCCGGGAAAAAAGTGAGTACTTATTTCCCGGATATATACACATAAGTAAAGGTAGATATTTAATTTTAGAATTTTTTACTATACAAAAGTTACATTTCCTTTATATGTAATAATAGTTCCTTGAACTATTCGGTACAACAATGGAATTTTCTTGTGTCGAAATTATATTCTTCAGTAGGTAACTACAAATCTCCTGCTTACTTCATTCTTTGTTTGCTTGAGTTTCACAATTAATAACGTTTCCGAATCTTCAATATCATCTAATGTTACCTGGCTGATTTCATAAATTCGACAAGCTCCTGCAATTCCAAATACAACAACAACCTTGGCCATTAAATAAAATTCATCGGGAGCATTATTTAAAAAAGCACTAATTTATGTACTCGTAAAAATTGCAGCTTTCTTGGTCGTGTAACCTTTCCCATTTTGTTTCAGAAATGTAGTTAGTTTGATGACGGTGCAGTCAGAGATAACTCGAAATCAGACATTTTTTTCACTTCATATTATTCAAAATAACTATTAAACAACTACTAAGTTCGCAATTTTTAAATCAAATCAATACAATTAAATTGACAGATATTTGTTTACTTCAAAGGATTCCTTAGCAACGCAGGTCTAATTGTCGCTGAAAGTACAACAGCCTACCATTTTAAAAATTCAAATTTCGCATCTATAATTTTCTGACTTTAATATATTATAACAATATGTATTGTCAATATTTAATCGTCGTTTTCCTCGTCACAGAAAAAAATGATGTATTATACACGGGAAAAAATATTAGATTTTAGCTCTCGCTTTTTTGTCTCCCTCCGCTTCGCGTCGGGAGACAACACAACCTCGAGCTAAAATCTAATACTTTTTTCCCTTGTATAATAAATAACTATTATTCACTTATTTCATTTTGAGATATGTATCTGTCAGTTATGAATAGTTTTGATATGTCCAATTTCATTAACTCTTATTGCACGACAACATTTCACCGAAATATATTAAGAGCCTAATTTTGCGATGGAAAAAAAATTTATTCGTTCCTATTGAAATTGATATCATTGTAAAATCGCTGTAACTAAAAATAAAATTATTTCTTCATTAATTTCTTTTGAAAATATGCATCTATCAATTGACTCTTATTGCTTTGAGGACATTCCATCAAAATATGATAACATTATGATATTGCGATTTGAATAATTTACGTCTATATTTATTGAAATCAATATCATTGGACCTTCGGCGAGATTGATACAAAAAGTATTTATTCTTCATTGATTTCATTTTGAAACATCAGAAGCATGTGAATAGTCCTAAGATAGAGGTGGTAACTATTGTGGTATTTGAAACATTTCTCCAAAATATATCGATCTAGTGATCAACAAAAAAATATCATTCACGATTCATTCAGATAGATATTATTGAGAAATCACCTAAATTTCTGGTCAATTCAAATGCTGCTCTGCTGTGTTTTTTTCTTCGGATATGACAATCTTAAATTTAAATCAGTTTGTTAAGGAATATTGAAATCGTAACTTTCTACCTTTGTTAAATTAACAACGAATGAAAACGGTTTTGTATCTTTTTATTCAAATTCCTTCCAGAGGCAGCAAGAATAAAGTACAGATGAAAAGACCTCTTGTAGAATTTCCGTGAAGGCGATTTCTAGAATTTGATAGGTTCAATATACTCTCCATATAAATATGTAAAGATCAGATCATTAAAGTCTTAATGGCGTTCATTGCTCATTCGCTGCTTCATTTAGCAAAGAATTGTGAAACGAATTAGAAAGTATTCATTGTAGAAAAAGAAAATAGACGAATGTATCACTATTCTCTTTATGCATTCGTCACATGTAATTAGGACCTAACGTCAAATCCGTTTATATTGTTTTAGGTAATATCAGTTTAAACAATTTTGACTTGAGTAAAGATAAAAATAGGTATATCATTGTTGTTCTAGTTTGAGTGATACTTTAAACTTAGCTCTAATTTTAGCTATGTTAAAAAGTTCTCCATATCTTCAGCGAGTAAAAATTAATTGATCCATAATGTTCCTATTGAAATATTCTTAGGAAGGAGTTCCTTTAGGCAGCTTGCGATAGAAATTGACAAATTATAATAGACTTCGAAATACAGAAACAAATGATCATCCCGCTTTGAAGATAATATTGAAATAGGATGTGATAAGGTGGCGACGAAATGCAAACGTAAAATATAACACACAAATCTTGTCATTTACTCTTCCGATTTTTTGAATAATGAGTACTTAATAAAATTTAATATACATGTGATTCGAGTATTTACCATTTTCATCTATTCATATCAGCGTCAGAAAGAGCATCGACATAGATAAAATTCGAAAAGGTAAAACTGAGAAAAATAAGTAAGGAAATTCGTTCCTGTCGAATGTCGTCTAACCGTAAACTTTTTTTTCCAATGAATAATCGTATTAGATTATATATAGAATTAGTTTTCCTATGGGTAACCATAGAAAAACTAATTCTCCTCAAATTCTCAAAAAAAAATCGTAGTGCTGACAAACTTGATAAGTCAGTTCCATATGATTACTAATACCTGCTGATCGCTTGGTGGAACATTAGTGATAAAATTCCCAGGTAGCCAACATGACGTTATTGACGTCTATAAGACGTCACTTCTTAGTCATTGTTGGTCTTTGACGTCCGGTGACCAAAAAATGACGTCACTATAACGTCATTTTCTAAGACATGGTTTAGACGTCAACCTTTAGACGTCTTTTAGGCGCCTCATAAAGGTCTATAATTTAAAATTGAGTGTTCCGGGTCAAAATCCATTGGTAAAATTGATTAGTATTTTTACCTATGTTTTATATGTTTTGCTGTTACAAATCGTAACTAGATAAACTGTATTAAATAAAATTATCAAAAAACAAACTGTCTATTTTTCAAATTAAAAAAATGACAAAAATTAATTTAAATTTCAGAAAATAAGCTTAATATGTCGACCTGACGCCTCTGACATAATTACCGATAAGTTATATGCCTTTGTTACCGGCAGACAACGTTGCCATTCACGGCGACAAATCTTGAAAATGTTGACTTGGCACCGATTGTCCAAAAATGATTCACTTTGGTGACTGACCGACTTACTATTTCATGTAGAAAAGTCGAATACTTAGAATAGTACAGTCGTCGGTAATATAAAAAATTTGCAAAATGCGACTACAACTCTCATCTCAGTTTTTTAATTTACACCATGGTTGATGGCGATTTTTAGCCTTGTCACTCTGGCAACACTGCCGGCAAACTATTGTATACTTCCTTTCTTGACTACGCTACAGAAAGTTGCGTTGTGGTGGTTAGGCGGTTATTTATATGATATACGATTGAAGGTTCGTTATACACTATACTCTATACAGAACTACTTACTACTACGGCTACATTTTTTCTTTTTTCTGCGAATGCCAATAAAAACCATCATTCTATGTTCAAAAGTAAGTGCGGAACATAGTGCATTGTTTTATACCCATTGTCACTGTGCTTCTATCACCATGGTAAGTGAACTAAACCATCATTCTATGTTCAGAAGTAATTGCGGAACATAGTGCATTGTTTTATACCCATTGTCACTGTGCTTCTATCACCATGGTAAGTGACAAAGTTCAAATTGTGCACGGGTATTTTTACAAAGGTGGCGTTAACCGGCGCCGCGTGTTTTTTTGTGGAACGTCAGATTGACATTTTTTTAAATCTTAAAAGGAAAAATATTACTTATCCCATTTTATGTAACAGTAACATTCGTAAAAAAAGTATAGTGTAAAACTCGCACAGAATGACCATTTCCTACTCGTATGATTTGCAGCACGAGCCGCAGGTGAGTGCTGCAAATCAAAACGTCATACTCGTAGCAAATGCATGTCATTGCATGCTCGTTGTACAATATACTATTGTAACTTGTTTTAGTTGTGTTGTGCGTTCTATTGTACTATCAGCGAACTAGGTAAAATAGGTAAATGTGTACTGCGTTCTACAACTTAAAAATAAAAAGAAAGGCAAGAAAATATTCTCGGAACTTAGTCTGAACAAGGCACTTATCGGTAAGTTGAATTTCAAGCCTACTTTATGAAGAGCTAATGAAAACAAGATATCAAATAATGTACATATATTTTGAAAATTTGATCAAACCTTGAAAATTGATGAGAAATTATTGACCATACTTGCTAAATTCTATAATATATATAAAGGCGCTCGAAATTAGTGAGACTGATCAAAAATTGTTATTATGTCTTTTTGTAGGCCATACAAATTTTGATAACTGTATCAGAGACGTTTCGGCGTCATGAATTGAAAACTATTTTGAGATTTTCAACACCATGTATCTTGGCAATAAAATGTTTGAAAGGTTCTTATATATATGTTCTTCTATCTTTATATAAACTTCCCAAATATTTTGATCAATAAAGCACATTGTTGAAGTTTGACCACTAAAACCTAAATCACCCTATGTACACGAGCGTTTTGAAAAATAGGAAATTGATGGAACTAGCTAATTTGTAATCTGAATTTCTAGAAATAACATAATTAAAAATTGAGAGGGCTTCCTTAGATGAAATACAGGATGCATAACAATGAAGACATGGCTGAAACATGCACCAGACCGAAAAAGAGGACAGAAGAAGAATGATGAAGTTATAAATATGTATAATTAGGTGGAAGTTTGTAACCAAGTTGTGCAGATATATAAATAAATTTTGGAATATTTTGGAATCCAGACTTTACGTCTTTTTAAGGTCATTATATCGACCATTTTAGGTCTATTTAGTTTCAAATTAGACGTCCAATAGACGTCAGAATTGGGTGTGACATTACGGCGTCGTTTTGACGTTCTGGACATATGCAGTGACGTCCTTTTGCCGTCATAAAGACGTCATGTGCTACCTGGGTATATTAAGATTGGAGTACTTGGATTGAATCAATTAATAAGTAAAACTCGAATTTGACATATCATATTATCAGTAGCAATACTGATAATATGTTTAAAATGGGATAGTTTCCCGAATTATGTCGAATTAAAAACTCTGTGAAATCAAGCTGAGTATTAATACGAGTATATTAATGTAAACATAAGACAGATGTTGCTTCAAAAACTCTAAGCAATGTGAATGAATTGGTATTTTTCTAAAAATGAATATTTGAGTATGAGATGAAGTGTCAACAGTCAAAATATGTTTTATCGTCTCAACGGCTTTTTTTGTACACATCCGGGTAAGACCTGAATGTATTTCATTATTTTCGGTATACAATCACGAGTTGCATAGACACCCAAGAAATTATATGTTCATACTTTTGAACATTCCGGATGATGTTATTTACCCTTCTCACGCACACAATCTTTCTTATTTTCTCTGGAATCGTTTTATATATTAGAGAATTTCGACCAAAATAATTCATTTTCAACGGTTCATTTGACTAAGATGGCACCACTTTATCTGGGCATAAGTTAGACTGTAGAACAACATTCGAGAAACCTATATGGTTTGATGTCTACAAATTTTGTGTATACAAAATACACAGGATTTCAAAGTAAGTAATCATAAATTAAGCATTGTGGACCTTAGGGCCCTTCCAGTTGACCTAGCGACCAAGCGCATTAATATACTAAGGCCATGCCCAGTTTAACGACACCAAAAACTCCACGATAAAGTATTTTTATTCTAGCTCTAGCGAATTTATACTAAGACTCAGAAAAATGGACCCTTCCAAGAGTTCTCCTGCGTCAGGTAAGGGCCGGACCAACTAGTGTGGAATTGCGATCCAGCGATGTACATATTATCAGCTTCTAGGAGCCACACGCATATTAATAGTTTTTGTTGTTATTTCGAAGAATAGAGATCTTCTTACTCAAGCTGAAAGTTCAATATCAAAGTAAACACTTCACAGTTTTTGAAAAATACGTAATGGTTCTAATCAATATGGAATTATGCTCTTCAAGATTTATGATAATTTCCAACACTTGTGAAGTCTCATTATAGAATCTCGTCCATAATGTGCTAATTTTTCGAAATATACAACAACTTTATTTAATAATGGAGAATATTGATAGTTTTTGCGTTTAGTTGATAATATATCTAACTAAAAACGAAATAAAACTGATGTTTTCTAATTTCGGCTCAAACCTCATTTCGGCGGAGGTGATTTATTCGAGAGAAATTATCTAATCACACCAACATCATTAAGATCGAAAAAGGTGTAGATGTAAATCCGTCGTATAAAACCGAACAGGAATGTAACTCATAATTTCACTCTTTTCAGGGAGATAACAATTTCTAGTAAGCTAGCGATTTTCAGTTCATTTCAGATGCAGCTCCGATCAACCGAATCGGAGATTTCATCGTAGTCGACTTGAAAGAGATGCAATGGGAAAAGCATCTTATCTGATTGCTCTCTTATTATCCGGAAGAAGTTCATTAAGTCAAAACAACAATCTACCTGCTCTGAAGTCAGAATGATAAAACTTTATGTGATTGTGGTTCTTTTTTATCTATGTATATAAATTCATATTACTTATTTCAAGTGAAATATAAATAGAAGCATAAAGCTTGCGCGAGAACTTCTATATGTACATCAAGATCGGTAATTTCAAATCAAATGAATATTTGAATTGAAAAATATTTGTAATTTTGAATAACGGCTTCTCATTCAAAATTCGTTTTTTCTACCTAGCTGTTTTTCTTCTGTACAACTCAAGTGTTGTTGTCCGGATCTCATCCAGAGGTTTTGCCTTCTCTGCAGTTTAGTTGCAGACCTTTTGGTGTAGCTGCGCATTTTTTGACGTAGTTGATGTTTTGATGTAGTTGCACATCCCTTGGTGTAGTTGACCACCCCTTGATGTAGTTAATTATGCCTCTTGACATTATTGACAAAGTAGCTCCCAGCTCGTACTATTTCTTCCGTCTAAAATCTCTCCTTCTCTCACAATAGTTATTTGTTTTACTAGTCACAAAAGCACGAGATTTAATGCCGCGGCTGGTGTTTCATAGGAAACCAGCCAAGGCTGGTTTTCATGCAAAAAAATTCCCAGTTTTTGAAAGAGAAGAAGTTGAGAAATTTTTATCAGAGGCCCCAGATGAACTGTATTTGAGCACGAAGGTAAAGTGAAAATTATTTATTATGAATTAATTAATTATTCTTCAATTCATATTTACTTTTAGGTTGTACTTATTATCGGAGTCGCTGGAGCTTGTAGATGTGATGAGCTTTTGCAAATGAAAACGGATGATATGGGAGACAAATTGCTAATTATGCTACCAAATACGAAGACGAAAAGATCAAGATCTTTTGTGGTAACGGAATATTTAAATATTCACAGAAAATATGCAGCCTCCAGACCTTCGAACTTGAATAATTGGGGTTTCTTCTATAAGTAGGCGAACGGTAAAGCACATCAACAATTCATTGGAATTCACAAGTTTGGTAAAATTGCTAATTTTCTGGGACTAGCCAATGTGAGAGAGTATACTGGTCACTGCTTACGCAGAACTTCGGCCACGTTGCTGGTGCACTATGGTGGGGACATAACAATGTTGAAGCAACATAGGGGATGGAAGTCCTCCGCGGTCGCGGAGGGCTATATCGAGGATTCACTAGCCAATAAGTCAAACATCGGCAATAAAGTATTTTCAGGCGTTTCCGTAGTATCGGGTAGTGTGGATAATAATATTGTTAATTTTTAGAAAAAGGAGGGAAGTGGAGAAACTTCAATTGTATTAAATCATTGTTCACAAGTCAGGATAAATATTTGTAATAAGTAGAAATATTCTGTTGTAGTTTATAGTGGTAATATAATAAAATCAGTTTTGTGTCATTTTTCATTTAAAAGTCAATAACTTTTACTGCCTAGGCAGAAAAAGTGGACTTTTTGTGCCTAGGCAGTCAAAGTATCCCTTTCAGGCCTATTAAGTGTCATTGAAAAATTACATTTAATGTCATTCAGAGAAAAAAATCATTTTATAGATTATTGAAGTTCGACCTGAGGGTCACAACCAATTTGGCGATATATAAGATAAGCTACATTGTGTTATAGCGTATAAGGAATTCATATAGTCAAATTTTATATCTCTGGGTTGTATCATGATGAAATGCACAGCTTTTTTTCTGAGAAGTACACATAAAAGTAGGTTTTTGTAACCTTGGGCTGACCAAAGTTACCAGTCTACCAAGCGCACCAATTGCCGTCCATCTGGATAGAGGCCATACCTGAACAGAGGATACCAAAAACTCCATGATTAAATATTGTTATTCTTGTGCATTTCATCCAAAACAGGTGAAAATTCGAGCGATACAGAAAACAAGACTATTTGGGGAACTCTTCCGTCCCAAAGGTTTTAAACCTTTTAATAACATCAAAATCGCTAATAAAACTGTCTTGACTATAAATTCTCTGTTTACTAAATTGAAGGATAAAACTCCTTTATTACATCAATCACATGTAGTGTACTGTATTCCTTGCTCTGATTGCTCGAGTGAGTAAATTGGTCAAACGAACAGGTTATTGAAGGACAGGATTTGTTCACATAAGAGTGACTGTAGATTACATCCAGAAAGATGTGCACTTAGTGATCATGTGCATAAAGAAGGTCATAATATCAATTTTGATGAGGCTAAAATCTTAGCTAAAGAATCTAATAAATATAAGAGACTTTTTCTGGAAATGGCTTTCATTTCGCAGTCATCCTCGTGTGTTAACAAAAAGACTGATATTAAACATTTAAGTGAAATATATTCATTCTTACTGCACTTGGATCAATATCCTCACAGCGTAAGAGTTTCAAACTCCTTTTCTATTGATTGATTTAATTTAATCAAATTTTAATTTTATGCTTCACTTTTCCAGTTTCTTGTTGTCTCAAGGCTTATAGACAGTTTTGCCCCTTTTTATAATTAGCCTCTCTTTATGGTTTCCTAAATTTTTAATAACGTTCTTCATCATAATAATTTTCATGTATCTTTCATTTTGTTTGATTTAATAATTTCAACATTCGGAGTTTCTTTCCCTTTTTGGTGGGAATGACATACTAGCGATATGATATCTCTTCTGTGCTCTGATGCTCTAAGAGTAAGATAATTCGGTGCTTAGCGTGGTTCACCTTTTCTATGTTCTCACGTTAGCCTCACTTTTTAGTTATATATTTTTTAAATTTCATTTCACTTTCCATGCCGACGATGTGATTACCGGTATGATGTAGTGTTTAAAAATTAATTTTACAATAATTTGAATTTTAATGTGACTGTTTTGTTTCTGCCTTTAATTGTTCAAATTTGGTGATGATGGCATTTATAAGTTACTCTCTTTGACCTTTGAATAGACAAAGACTACTTTGTCTCGCTAAAATTTTTTCAAATCAATAAATGTCAGAGAAATTTCAATTTTTTCGAAAGTTTTGAAAAACTACGAATATCGTAGTGAAACGTCAACTTCTTAATAAAATCGAGTTTTTTAATATTCAACCAGCCTGTTATTGCTAATAATTATCAAGAGATTAAAAATAGATCACAGGCAACAACAATTCGAATAAATAATTAAATATTGCAAGCTGAAAATATGGCAATGATCCCAAACTTAAGCTGAGAGTTTCAAACATTGTTCTAGATTGTGAGTACCTTTTTAAAAGATTTGAAATTCTAAATAAAAATTTCATTAAAAACGGCTACTTCCATATAAACGGGCTATACCGATAATTTTGCTCTACTTATTTAATATTTTCCCGCGACTAATTTCTTTATTATTGTTCATTTACTCGTTCTGAGATCTCGCGGATGGCATTAATCGCCTCCGTGGCAGAGTTTGACCAAATCTCCCAAATCGGAGAGTTCAAACAATAGTCCACAAAGGTGTGATTTCCTTCCGTAGCAGAGGTTTTTATTTGTTGTACTATTTTCATCTCCAAATTTTCAATCCAATGCTTTGCTACGTCGTTCTGATGAGGACCAAAGAGTCCGAAACACGTGTCAACGGCTGCTTCCATATAAACGTTCTATACCGATAATTCTGCTCTACTTTTTTAATATTTTCCTGCGACTAATTTCTTTGTTGTTAGATAAATAGTACCCTATTATTTTTATTTTCGAACATTACGTGGGTAAAGGTTTCTTTGGTTTCCATTGCCATCTAATGATAACAATTTTGAATGTTGATATTAGACTGAATAGCACGTAATAAATAACAAAGAACAACCACATTCGGGAAAAAAATTTTAGCGAGACAAAGTAGTCTTTGTCTATTCAAATTTTTTCAAATCAACAAATGTCAAAGAAATTTCAATTTTTTCAAAAGTTTTGAAAAACTACGAATGTCGTAGTGAAACGTCAACTTTTTAATAAAATCGAGTTTTTTAAGATTCAACCAGCCTGTTGTTGCTAATAATTATCAAGAGATTAAAAATAGATCACAGGCAACAACAATTCGAATAAATAATTATATATATATATATATATATATATATATATATATATATATATATATATATATATATATATATATATATATATATATATATGTTAAATAGGAGTGAATAATCTTTCATATCATTAAATTACATAAAAAAATTAATTTCCTTCGCTGTAGGTATAACTTGAAATTATGACTCAGCTAACACGTCGTTACCTGTAGGTCTTTCTGCAACTAATCCTCGTCATAAATCTCGATGAAGAGATATTCTTCAGCGAATCATTATTCAAAGCAGAAACAATCTCTCTCCAAATTTGCTCTAAATTGTCAAAGAGAAAAGGAGTAAATTATACCCTTTTTAGATAGCAATCTTCTCCACCATTCGTCTTTCGCTTCTAATGCATTTTACGTGCCGAGTCTGAGGGCTTCAATATGGGATTGGGGACACTGAAAAATGTTATACTTCGCACTAAATCTCGCTTCATCTGATCTTGGTCCCACTTTTTTCTATATAAGATCGAAGAGGCTTTCTAAGTCCCCTACTTCAATATTATGCATAAATATTTATAATATATATATATATATATATATATATATATATATATATATATATATATATATATATATATATATATATATATATATATATAGGGTTATTCACGTTATTCGACACGAAGCGTTATGGCTAAAGTATTTGATTTTATAAAAGTTTTTTTTTTAAATGGATAGGCACCTAGCAGGACTACATTTTAAAAATATTTTCATGTTGTACAAGGTGTTCCAAAAACACGAAAAGTATCAAAGTTGAGGTTTTTTAAATGGAATACCCTGTATGTTATTTCATTTTTGGATTTTACGATTAAAACAAATGCCAGTTTCATTGAGGTTCAATTCACCTAAACCTTATGGTTTTTGAAATATTTCGTATTTTGTGAAGATGTAGTATCAATTTTAACGCTTAAACTCTCAAATGTTGATTTCTTGTTTTTAACCAAATTAATGATAAGGCCTATTAACTAGAAGAAACTTTATGTCGCACTTGTAGGATATTGATTAACTTAGACATGGTGTGTAAAAATAAAGGTAAAATAATTGCAATTTTTATAGAACACTAACTTGTTCAACTTAAATGACACACCCCGTATTTTATGTCACCAACACATGTGAAATTTAATTGTCTATCGAATACTTGAATACATTCCAATCGATATATCTTCACGTTTTCAAATAAAATGCACATTTTCATCTTTCAAGCTGATTTTCTGAAATTTATCATTTATCAAGTCGTTATGGCGTTTTGAGAAATCAGAATTAATTGAAATAAACATCTAGATCATAATATATGCTTTTATTTTTCAATATCTTAAATTTTATGTGTTATTTCGAATTATGAAGGAAGAAAAATTATGGATATGAAACAAGCAATATTTTATATCAAGTGTTCAAAAGGGCGACCATCAGATTCTATTTATTACTATTCATCGTATGGCGATCTACAAATCTACTTTTAAATACAGGTAAAGTATCAGACTCTTAAAACAACAGTATCCTTTCATAAAACCTTTAGCAACATTTGAGAACATACGCGGGCTTACATTTAGAAAAGCTTCTCTGATACGCTGTTTCATATTGTCTGGTATTGTTGGAGGTGTGTATTATACCTTACTTGTGAAAAATGGACTTACTTATACTTGGTGTGTAAAAATGAAGGTAAAATCATGGCAATCTTCAAACTTCGCTTACTTCTTCAACTTGAATGAAACGCCCCGTATTTTATGTCACCAGCAAATGTAAAATTTAATTGTTTATCGAATACCTGAATACATTCCTATCGATAACTTTTCAAGTTTTCACATAAAAAGAGTATTTTCATTTTGCAAACTGATTTTAAGGAATTTTTTAATTACCAAGTTGCCCATGGAAACAGCGTATCAGAGAAGCTTTTCGAAATGTTATCCCGCGAATGTTATTGAATGTTGCTGAAGGTTTTATCAAAAGAGTGTTTAGAGTCTGCTGGTCGCTATTTTGAACGCTTGATTATAAAATATTGCTTGTTTCATATCCATAATTTTTGTTTCCTTCATAATTTGAACTAGTACATAACATGTACGATATCGAAAAATAAACGCATATATTATGATCTTGATGTTCATTTCAATCAATTCTGATTTCTCAAATCGCCATAGGCGACTTGATAAATGATAAATTTCATAAAATCAGTTTGTAAGATGAAAATGTGCATTTCATTCGAAAACGTGAAAATATATCGATTGGAATGTATTTAAGTATTCGATAGACAGTTAAATTTCACATCTGTTGGTGACATAAAATACGGGGTGTCCCATTTAAATTGAACAAGTTAGTGCCGTTTAAAGATTGCCATTATTTTACCTTTATTTTTACACACCAAGTCTAAGTTATTCAATATCTGACAAGGCGACATGAATTTTGTTCCAGTTAGTAGGCCTCATCATTTATTTAGTTAAAAACAAGAAAACACCTGTTGATAGTTCAAATTGATACTATATTTACACAAAATACGAGATATTTCAAAGGCTTAGGTGAATTAAACCTGAATGAAACAGACATTTGTTTTCATCGTAAAATCCAAAAATGAAATAATATACAGGGTATTCCATTAAAAAAAATAACTTTGGTAGTTTTCCTGTTTTTGGAACACCCTGTACAACATGAAAATATTTTTAGAATGTAGTCCTACTAGGTACCTATCGATCCTAAAAAAAAAACCTTTCATTAAATCAAATACTTCAGCCATAACTCTTCGTGTCGAATGACGTGCATAACCCTGTATATATATATATATATATATATATATATATATATATATATATATATATATATATATATATATATATATATCAGAGAAAGATTCCGGGGTTCAATCCGATTTCGGAAGTTTTGTTGGCGCTGAGAAGCACCGTTTGTTTCACGACGTTTCGCCAAAATCTCATTTGGCATTTTCAAGTGCTGCTGTACGTCTGGTGACTCGACGGCAACTACTGTTCGCCTCTGCTTGTGTCTGGGTTTAATTGGCATTGGCTGGTCTCGTTTCCTGATTGGCCGGTTCGCTGCATAGGCTCCGCCCCTCACTTCTTGACTTTCTTCCTCGATGTTTGTGTTTACGTCTTGTGTTGTTTTATGCGTTTCGTGTTTTTTAAAATTATTTTCCAAGTCAGTGGAATATTTATAGCATCGGTCTCGTTTGTTTAGGTGTCCTGATTTTTCTATTTCTAGAGCTTCTCTTATGGTACGGACCCTGTAGTTTTCAATGGATGCTATTTCTCTTGATCGGTCAAAATCGATTCTGTGGCCTGTTGCTTGATGATGTTGAAAACAGGGCTGATGTTGTTTGCTTGTTTCTGACGCTATTTTTATGTTCTTGTATTCTTGCCGATATTTTTTCTGTTCGTTTGTCCTATGTATGTTTGGCCGCAGTCTGCACACGGTATGCTGTAACGACGCCGTGGTTTCTAATCCGATTTTATCTTTCGGGTTTCCAAGTATATTGGCTATTGTTTTCTGCGGTTAAATATTGGTGTTATGTTTATTTTTCCTCAAGACTCTTCCAATTTTAATCTGTAATTCCTTTTACGTAAATGGAAGTACTGCTTTTTGTCTGGATTCTTCGGCGTTGTTTTTTGATGTTTTTAATTGGATTTTCTTGTTTTTTGATGGCCTTTTTGATGTCGGTGTATTGTATAGTCCATTTTGTCGTAAGGCGGTTGTGATCTGTTTGATTTCTTGTCCTCTTGTTTCTGGTTCTGTTAGTCGAAAAGATCGAGAAATTAATGAGTTCAATACTGACTGCTTCTGTGAAGGATGGTGGTGGGATTGTGCGCTCAGGTATCTGTTAGTGTGTTGTTGGTTTGCGATATACACTGAAGCCCAAAGTACCGGTTCAGATTTCTAGTCAGGAGTAAGTCCAAGAAAAGGCAGTTTTCTATTTTGTTCAATTCTAGAGTAAAACTGGATTTTTTGGTGTATACTGTTTGAGATATACTGTAGAAAATTCTCTAGATCTTTCCGAGAGTGTGGCCAGATTAAGAAAATGTCATCAACATAGCGTTTCCAAAATTTGGGTTCCAGGGGAGAATTTTGTAGAGCCTCTTTTTCGAAATATATCATAAAAAGATTAGCTATAACTGGTGAAAGCGAGGATCCCATGGGTGCGCCGTCTGTTTGCTTGTAAATTTTATCGTTAAACATGAAATAATTGTTTTTCAGACAGTGTTCCGCGAGGCCGATGACGTAATCTGGATAACGTTCATTACTGGAAATTTTGTTTAGGGCTTCCTCAACGGGTATACTCGGGTAAATATTTAAACCGCAGAAAACAATAGCCAATATACTTAGAAACCCGAAAGATAAAATCGGATTAGAAAACCACGGCGTCTACAGCATACCGTGTGCAGACTGCGGCCAAACATACATAGGACAAACGAACAGAAAAATATCGGCAAGAATACAAGAACATAAAAATAGCGTCAGAAACAAGCAAACAACATCAGCCCTGTTTCAACATCATCAAGCAACAGGCCACAGAATCGATTTTGACCGATCAAGAGAAATAGCATCCATTGAAAACTACAGGGTCCGTACCATAAGAGAAGCTCTAGAAATAGAAAAATCAGGACACCTAAACAAACGAGACGATGCTATAAATATTTTTTTTTTTCTTTAAAAAAATTTTTAAAAACCGGGGGAAAAACCTAAAAAAAAACCAAATAA
>JARQZK010004681.1:0-23158 GCA_030704885.1 Cynegetis impunctata
TAAAATACACTAGATTTCTCATAGACTGTTTTTCTGTCCTTATTATTAACCAATAAGGAACCCAATGTACTTTTATTCGTACTTATAGTTTTTATATTGTATTTATTCATCCTATTGCAAATCTTGTGACTTAATTTGGGGATACAGTTACTTAATTGAAAGGAATCTTTTAATCATCTACATCCTTAATATTAGAATACACATTTTTGTTGTTTTTTTGATATAAATTTATCAATTATGGACTCTACATAAGCATTATTTTTCATTGGACAAAGGAAAGAGCATGGACCTTTTAGAGGCCTTGGAGATAACCTACATCCTCAAGCATGAGGAACTTATTCATCACTGAGGACCTAATAGACCTTAGTATTTCATCACATATGACCTAATACACCTTAGTATTTCATCACTTATGACCTAATAGACCTTGATATTTCATCACTTATGACCTAATAGACCTTAGTATCTACCAACTCATCAAAGTATTATTACAAATTAATAGATTTTTACAGTATCCAGGAGATACATGGTCTGCTTTTTTACAAATATTTTCAAAATTCATACTGTTTTGATTTTCATCAACATGTTTTAAAAAGTTTCTCAGAAGAAAGAAGCGAACACTCGTTTTATTATTTTTTATCATCATGAAACTCCAAAAGGATCGGGCGTGTACCTGGCAGATTGGGATCTGACATGTCAGCTGGCGAGCTCTGGCGGCCAGATGGATGAAGTTTTTATTTCCAACGTCAACATATGCAATTGCATGACAAGTTTTTGATTTCTTACAAATGAGGTCGCAAAAGGTGTATAATGGAAAGTCTTAATTTTGCAAAACGTAGAATCAGCAAGTATAGAGTGTGTTGTTGCGTGAAAAATTGTAATTATAAAGCATATACAAATGCAAGTAGTAGCTTTCATCGGTTTCCGAAGGCAAACAAATATTTTGTATTGAGAGAAAATCATTTTGGAAAAAGGGAAAAGATTGATTTATTGAAGGTATGGAAAATCAATCTGAAAAAGAATCACACAACTCCTAGAATGATGGTGTGTTCTTTGCATTTTACAAAAGAAAATTACATTCTTCTAGGTAATTAAGTCCTATGATTGAAACTTAGATAAGTTCCCTTTATTAATGAAAATTCCAGATGCTGCAGCCAAAACATTCAAAATTGTTGGATCTGTGTTGCCTGGAAATTTATTGGTATTATTAGAAGAAATTTTTACAGTGATATGTGGTACGATAAATAGGTCTTCTTCAATCATAGAAGATGACAAATTCATGGAAGATTAAGTGAAATCATGGAATAGCAAATTTACGTATATGATGCTTATTAGATTGAAGTTAGTTATAAGAAGAATACACACTGAATGAAAAAGTTTTTCTTTGTATATTCATTATTAATATATCTTGAGTTGCATTATGGTTGATGGTGTTTTATTATGAAAACCACATTTGATTATATGAAACATTATAATTTCTCATTTAATCCGTGTATACTACTAAATAAATGTTTTCCGTGGAATTTCGAATATACTTTTCCCAAAGTTCTTCAGAAATAATTAATTTTCAAATTGTGATGAAGAATCATCAATAAAAAGTTTTGAAATATGTTTATTGATAATTGCCTATCATATCAGGCCGATTATAAACTTCCTGCATAAAAAAGCACGATTCATTAGTTTCATATCACTTAAACAAATACAGTTGATTTGGAATAGTTATTCTACACTTCAAATTAGATCAAATCAAAATAGATAAGCAAAAAGCAGTCAAGTTCACGATACCAGGCCTCGAATTCTTTAATTTTTCCCACATTGTTTCATGAATTTGGATCTTTCCAGCCTATATTTTCGCTGGAGTGAATTTTCACCTACAAGCTTCACACTTTCACTCGAACTAACATTGTTATAGGAAAAACTCCAAAAACTTTCAAATCTCTCATAAAATCTGTAACTAAAAAAAAGATATTCAATTTTTTTAAACCGGAAGATGTTGAAGAACTACATCGTCTAATGTTTGAAGATTATGAAAGCAATCTGGATGTAGAATGAAAAATTTGATGAATCTAATGATTCAGATTCTGAAGACCAAGTTGAAACAAAGTCCGTAGATTCAGAAACCGATAATGAGATCAGTGATGTGAATACTCTGTTGAATCACAACAAGAAGACAATAATTTTTTCGATATATAAACTAAATGTTTTAAGAAACTCAAAATAAATACCAATTGGAAAATTTGATATAGGTAAAGATGGCACACAGTGGCAAAAAAACCTTTTCCTGTTTCAAAAACTTGTCCTCATAACACTCTGATGAAGTTAAAGGGTGTAGAAGAACAGGCTTATTTTCAAAACTAAATATAAATTGCAATAAATCTACAGCAAAAATAGTTATATGTTAGTAAATCAAACCAGGTACAAGTAGTACTGTTTACAACTGTTTTGAAAGTAAATTCATTCAAGATATTCTTGTTTGTTAACTGAAGAAACAGGCTTAATGTGTTTATGTATCTGAGAGATACAGCGACCTTATAGAGGACCGCGTGCCTAACAAAGAGTTACTGGGTTAATAGCCCGAAAAATATGTCCAGTAAATTAAACTAATTTTAGTAGAATCAAGCCAAATATTTTACATCACTTGATAAATAATTCTTTTTCTGCAGCCGTCTCGAAAATATAATTTTCGGTATGATTTATTAAATCGAAAATATCACTTTACAAAAATCGTACCCAAAGTAGATATTTTCGGGACGCTTTTATTTACTTTCGGAACGATTTCTCTACTCTCGGAATGATTTTGGGTATCTATCAGGTTCGAAGACGAATGATGCTCGTTGCAGACGACGAGAGATGGATATTGGATCTCGATGTCGGAGTAATGGCCATTGCAGACGACGAGTGTGAAAATGGATGTTGGATCTCGAGGTCGGAGTGATGAGCATTGTTCAAGTTCGAACCAACCTGGGATGAAGCGAACATACTTCCAGTCGACAGAGAATGCCACGGGCAGTCGTCAGGTATGTTTACTTGATTTCAAAATTAATGCGACGCGACGCAGAGAGATATACACTTGGGTCTTGAAATATAGACACAAGGAAGGGAACAGGTTCTAGTGCTGACCGCAGCACGAGAGTCCTAATCTAAGTGTGAGACTGGAGGTTTAGTAGGCTAATGCCCGGAAACCGAAAGAACAGAGGTGTTTTTAGTGGGTAGGCAATGTTGATATATTTATATATATAACTATTGAATCCCACACAGGCCGGGTTCGCAACCGGTACCGCTTTTGAAGTTTTCAACCTCGATAAAAAAAAAAAAAGTTATCTATGTAGGCGGCTTCGACAATAACGTGAACTTTGTATTTTATTATGACAGCGCTTGTCAAGTGACGTTCGTGTGATTTTTGGTGTTTAAAACCAAAAAAATGGAAATCAGTAGTGAAAGTGAAGCTGAAATGATTCCACATGAGATTATTGAAATTGCTACAGCGGCTATTCATGAATTATTGCCAGTCAAGTCAAGAGGGAGGTATGAATTGGTCTACAATTTATTTCAAAAATGAAACAATGATAAAAATGTGTATACTATAAATGAACAATAGATGCTAGCATATTCAATGACAAAATTTAGAATTATAAAGCCATCAAGCCTCTGGAGCAATTAATCGATGCTTAAGTCCACAATTAGTATTAAAAATAATATAGATACAAGCCGCTATCCCAAAGTTATTGCTTTCCTCAAAAGAAAATCAATTAGCTATAAACCAAAAAAATCAAAAGTATTGAATAAAGAAGAAATAGATCACTTCTTATCAGAAGCTGAAGATAATATCTACCTAATGACAAAGGTAATATATTAATTAATATCTTAATTCCTCTTCTTTCTTGTGATTATTTTTTTTTAATTTTTAGGTTGCTTTATAATTGGTTTGGCAGACGCTTGTCGTTGTAGAATGAATTTGGGATGTTATTAAGATAAAACAACCATGTTAGTGATTAAAGTTCCTAATTCTAAAACTAATATCGAAAGAACCTTTATCGTCATTGGAGGAAACAATATATTCTTTTATACAAAAAATATTTGTCATTGCGTCAAGCTAACACACCACATCATAGATTTTTGTTCATTATAAAAACGGAAAAATGTACTATACAACCTATTGGTATTCACAGTTTTGGAAAAATCGGCAGCACAATTGCTGACTTTCTTAAATTACCGAATCCCAAAGAATACACCGGCCACTGTTTACGCAGGAGCTCTGTCACTTTACTCGCTGAAAGTGGTGCTAGTAAGTAGAAGGTCGCCACCCAGAGCCATTAAAAATGATTGATGATGACAGCTCAAGGTCATAAATCATGGCCGGTCTATTGTTCCTATTGTTTGGGTGCAGGTGTGCAGCCAATTGTGATGCCAGGTGTTTCTTTTGTTAGGGCCGGTCTATTGTTCCTATTGTTCGAGCCGGTCTATTGTTCCTATTGTGCGGTGCAGTCTTTTGTTCGACCAGGTGTTCGGGACCGTATTAACTAATGATTGATGATCGTGAGAATTTACAAATTTAGACCAAAATTCGTAAGAAATCCACCCCCTGACATTCGACGTGGGTAATATTTCTAAGAAAACACACAAAAGGTTGACGTGAATATCTCTTCACAAAAGCGGGTGGCCGGTCTATTGTTCCTATTGTTTCTTTTGTTAGGGCAGGTGTTCGAGACAGGACCGTATTAACTAATGATTGATGATCGTGAGAATTGATAATTTTTTCAAATTTAGACCAAAATTCGTAAATCGTATGAAATCCACCCCTGACATTAGATATTCGACGTGGATAATATTTCTAAGAAAACACACACAAAAGGTTGACGCGAATATCTCTTCTCCTGTCCACGATTGTTGTGAATAAAAGCGTCTAAAATATTAGAAATAAAGATATCCGATAATTATAAACATATAATAGTACCTAGTCCTCCAAAATGAAATTGAAGCATTACATATTGCTTTAATCATTTATATTGGCCAAACCAATAAACTTATCAATCAAAACTGTTATTCAATCAAATCTTTACAGGTGTAATTACGAACAAAGATCAGAAAATATTTATTAGGTATTATATGAATATAAATAATTAATTGAATTTATGATTCCTGGATACCTTTTACTAATGATTTGTATATTCAATTTGGCGAGATTGAATAATTTATTGAACTTTTGTCATATAAGATTCACAAATTTTTTTATGGAAGAACAAAATAACTTAAGTAACTCTTTTCCTATAAAATGAATGAAATTCGTCAGATCAATCAGATTTTATTTCTTTGATTGGACAGAATGCGAAATTTTTTATTATAGATCGCATATTTTCTTTTTCTGTTTAATTTTATGTATACCACAAACTTCAATTTGAAGCGTAGATAAAAAAATGTAAGTTACCAGGAATAAAATAAAAATATTTTTCCTTTAAATATTCAAATCAAAAAAGTTTAATTATTCTCTCTCTTAGTTGGAAATATTTTTTATGGAAAGAACAAAATAACTTAAAAAATGAAATTGAAGCATTTCATATTGCTTTAATCATTTATATTGGCAAAACCGTTAAACCTATCAATAGAAATTATAAAAAACTTATTCAATCAAATCTTTTTACGAAATCGTGTGATTTCATAGAATTCCGGAGGTAGGGATAGCTATTATATAAACACAGTGTGAATAGTTTTCGTTATCATTCTGTTTAGTTCAGACAAATTCTTGGAAAAACTGCTGAAAAATGTTCGGATTCAACTACTCCTCCGATATTTTAGATCGCGAAAGTGGAGTGCTGTATTTATACCACTTATTTATGCATCTAAGCTGGGATGCGAATCATGCATCCATATACAATACAGATTATATTGATCCTGTGAGTGTAAAGAAGAAGGCTGACGAATATTGGTCAAGTGCCGAATTCTGCACAAAATTCATAGAGGGCCAGCTAACAATGGCTGAGGTCATAATACAATTGGAGAAAAACAATCATGGTGCCTACATGACGCCCATTAGGGAATATCTAACTCAGGATGAGTTAGATATTCTCGCTGAAGAAGAAAAGAACGAGGCCTCGGATTTCTTCAAGAATCTGAGTAATCGTCAGTGGAAGGTAATTGATGCAGTATGCGAGGCTGCAGTTGCGGATCCGTCTTTTTTGAAAACCGGTGTGGAGTGTGTAACAGTGTATACAGATGATGAACACGAGTATAATGCCCAAAAGTATGAGCTTGTGCAGGTGCATAAATAAAAAATCATACACAATGGCAGTCCTCCATACTCAAAAAACGCCCACACACACACACACACACACACACACACACACACACACACACACACACACACACACACATACCTCTAATATTTGTAATATCTCTGTAAATATTCCAATAAAAATAAGATTGTTAAAAAAGAGTTATGTTATTTTGTCCACATCCTAGTATTTACCCTATTACTAATTGTGAATAAAAATAATTTATTGAATATATAATTCCTGCATTCATTGTATAAATGATTTGTCCATGCATTCAATTTGGTGAACATCGAAATTAAATAACTTGCAATGCAATTTTTATAAGATTAATGAAATTTTTCAAGAAGAACAAAATAACTTAGGGAACTTTATTACAGAAAATTTATTTATCTAATTACAAACCTTTTTATTTGAAACACTAAATTATTAAAAAAAATGTAATTTGAACATTCGTTTACATGCATTATAACAGGTCTCTCATACTAGAGGAAAAAAGAGTACACATATAAATTTTTAAAAAACCTAAATCCCATGTGTGATAAATCAGTTGTAAA
Organism: Cynegetis impunctata; assembly: GCA_030704885.1. NCBI lineage: Eukaryota > Metazoa > Arthropoda > Insecta > Coleoptera > Coccinellidae > Cynegetis > Cynegetis impunctata. The sequence goes on from JARQZK010004681.1 coordinate 6,824, forward strand.
TATCGTATATTATTACGATGAATGACGGACTGCTTTTTAAATAAAAAACTTTTCATATGAAATATTGACAAAACCTCCTAGTGTTTAAAAATTATGATACTAATACGATCAATATTATATAAATAAATTGATAGGAAGTTAAGTATTATGTATTTAATTCAACTTAGATTATAAATTATAACCCATACTTTGTATGAAGTAGTAATAAAGTTAAATTATTAATTCATTCTATTATTCTACATTGAAAATTTAATAATTTTATAATTGTATGCATACTTTTAAACAATCACATACCTTGCCATGCCAAAAAAAACCCACACACATCTATACTAAACGGATAAAATTGTTATTGAATATATGATTCATGCATTCATTGTATAAATGATTTTGTCCAGGCATTCAATTTGGTGAACATCGAAATTAAATAACTTATGCAATTTTTATAACATTCATGAAATTTTTTCATCTGGAATATTTAATTTTTTTGTAAAAACACGTTCGTACAATACGTTTTGAATAGGATTTGCATATCCTACCTCTCTCTTGTGGGTGTCTACGTAGCCAAATTTCAAGTTAATCGGGTGTATAATATATATATATATATATATATATATATATATATATATATATATATATATATATATATATATATATATATATATATATATATATATATATATATATATGTTAACGGTATCCCTATACACCCCCTTTACGCTCCCCCATCATTGATGTGAATATCGTATATTATTACGATGAACGACGGCCAGCTTTTTGAATAAGAAAAACTTTTCATATAAAATATAGACAAAATCTCCTAGTGTTTAAAAAATTATGATGCTAATACGATACTTTAGAATGTTTCACTGTAGAAATAGAAATAAATAATAATAACACAGCCTTGAAATTGCATATTGGTTTGAAATATGGAATAAGAGATTGCTTTTCAAATATAAATAATAGTATTCGACTTTTAGAACTATGCAAATGAAAAACGCTATATAAAATATCGAACGAACATAAATGTTAAACTTTTTCATATAGGTAAGAAACCCACATTACTTTACTTTCCACGACCCCCACCATTCCTCCATGCTTACCAGTTATTGTGCAATCTCCGAAAATTACCGAAGAAACCCGAACTAATGTCCACGATTGTTGTGAATAAAAGCGTCTAAAATATTAGAAATAAAGATATCCGGTAATTATAAACATATAATAGTACCTAGTCCTCCAAAATGAAATTGATGCATTTCATATTGCTTTAATCATTCATATTGGCCAAACTCATAAACTTATCAATCAAAACTGTTATTCAATCAAATCTTTTTAGATGTAATTACGAACAAAAATCTGATGATTTTCCTATAAAATGCATGAAATTCATCAGATCAATCAGATTTTATTTCTTTGATTGGGCAGAATGCGAAATTTTTTATTATAGATCTCATATTTTCTTTTTTAGACAGAACCTCCTAGTGTTTAAAAATTATGATACTAATACGATCAACATTATATAAATAAATTGATAGGAAGTTAAGTATTATGTATTTAATTCAACTTAGATTATAAATTATAACCCATACTTTGTATGAAGTAGTAATAAAGTTAAATTATTAATTCATTCTATTATTCTACATTGAAAATTTAATAATTTTATAATTGTATGCATACTTATAAACAATCACATACCTTGTTAGTCAAAAAAAATCCCACACACATCTATACTAAACGGATAAAATTGTTATTGAATATATGAGTCCTACATTAATCGTATAAATGATTTGTCCATGCATTCAATTTGGTGAACATCGAAATTAAATAACTTATGCAATTTTTATAAGATTCATGAAGAACAAAATAACTTAGGGAACTTTATTACAGAAAATTTATTTATCTAATTACAAACCTTTTTATTTGAAACACTAAATTATTTTAAAAAATGTCAAATATTAGGAGTAAATAAAACGTAGACGATAAATGTATACGATTGATGAATATCTTAAAATCATAACATTACTAGAAATACTGTTTTAGAAAATATAAACATGTATTCGATTAGGAAAGAATAAAATATAGAGGATAAACATATCCAACGATAAGTATATTTTTATGAAATAAAAGAATTCTTTTTGAATATAAATAATTTTATTTGAATTTAGAACTCTACATATGAAAAACGCTGTATAAAATGATGCTCAATGTTTTTTCTGAGAAATTGTTCAATTACTTACGCAATTATTAAATCTGGTAAAACATATGAATTACATAACTTGCTTGTGAAATATAAAACTACTTTTGAAAGATATGAAACTTTATTACCAAATTTGGCAGAAAGTTCATAAAATATATTTCACAACTTGAAAAGTTGGGTAGGCTATCGAAATTTTCAGGAAGCAGACGTCTTTTATTAAATTGTACCGAATAAATTTTAGATTCTGGTTGCTACACTATATGATAATTTTGATAACGTGCTATTTTTTCTAGGGATCTGAAATTCGTTCACAAAACTCTTGAATTTTTAGGAAGTTTTTCTCGTTGATCGCAAAACAGTTGAAAAAGATTTTCCGAAATATCATTACATACCTTTGAAAGTACTATTCCATATATTTAGTTTTGATCATTACTACAATTAGATGACCATCAGCTATTTTCTAGTTTTAATTTCAAAAATTGAATTTACGTATTCTGCAAATAACCCGTCCTTTTGTTTCTTGAAAAATCAAAAATTGATATGATTGAAACTTTTTTCGTATACATGAAACGGTTCGAATGCTTAAATAGACTTTATGGAACTTTTTTTCATATAAGATTCACAAAAATTTTTATGGAAAAACAAAAATAACTTTGCATGCAATAAGATGCCTGAAATTTTTTTCATCAGATTTTATTTTTTACGACTTGCTCAGGGAACGCATTCATAAGTGAAAAAATTTTGAATTTGTATTATTTTATCATTGACAGTTTACACGCGATCTAAGTTATATTTGATAAACTCACTAGAACGTACGCTAATCTGTGAAAAATGTTAGTATGTTTTCTTTGCTCTTATTAGGTGGTTTCTGATGATGCCGTCCTCGTTGAATACGCTGATTGTTCACCTGTTGTGCTTCCAAGTTGCTTGAAGTGAAGTGGAGGGAGTCTCTATGAACCAACCTTACCACTTTCGACTAGATATGCACGTTTCTGGTCGATCACAACAATAAAGCACTTGCACGTTATCGATTAATGTTCACTGGTCCGATTATTCGGATTTATTGATCAATATCCGTATCGATTGACCAATTGTTAAGCGTTATAGAGTTGTGGACTGTATATGTACGTTTTTTATAGATAAACACCATGGTGTATTTAGATATATATTTTATGTTAAAATTGAGATGATATATACACAAGGGTGACTAAGAATTGACGTCTTGTTACTGTCTCTTAGCCTCTCTCGTTCGTATTTTCGCTACCTGCTTCTACCATCGCACGCCCTAAAAGCCAGAGCAGGGATAACAATTTTTAGCGTTCTAACTTATTTCTTCGTTCAAAAATATTTTTAATCATTGCAACAGGTTTTTGTCCTGATATGCGACACTTTTTTGCAAAAGATATCTGAGCGATGCAAAAAAAAAAAATTAACATATGCATAGTTTAACTGTTGCGATGATTAAAAATATTTTTGAACGAAGAAATAAGTTAGAACGCTAAAAATTGTTATCCCTGCTCTGGCTTTTAGGGCGTGCGATGGTAGAAGCAGGTAGCGAAAATACGAACGAGAGAGGCTAAGAGACAGTAACAAGACGTCAATTCTTAGTCACCCTTGTGTATATATCATCTCAATTTTAACATAAAATATATATCTAAATACACCATGGTGTTTATCTATAAAAAACGTACATATACAGTCCACAACTCTATAACGCTTAACAATTGGTCAATCGATACGGATATTGATCAATAAATCCGAATAATCGGACCAGTGAACATTAATCGATAACGTGCAAGTGCTTTATTGTTGTGATCGACCAGAAACGTGCATATCTAGTCGAAAGTGGTAAGGTTGGTTCATAGAGACTCCCTCCACTTCACTTCAAGCAACTTGGAAGCACAACAGGTGAACAATCAGCGTATTCAACGAGGACGGCATCATCAGAAACCACTAATAAGAGCAAAGAAACATACTAACATTTTTCACAGATTAGCGTACGTTCTAGTGAGTTTATCAAATATAACTTAGATCGCGTGTAAACTGTCAATGATAAAATAATACAAATTCAAAATTTTTTCACTTATGAATGCGTTCCCTGAGCAAGTCGTAAAAAATAAAATCTGATGAAAAAAATTTCAGGCATCTTATTGCATGCAAAGTTATTTTTGTTTTTCCATAAAAATTTTTGTGAATCTTATATGAAAAAAAGTTCCATAAAGTCTATTTAAGCATTCGAACCGTTTCATGTATACGAAAAAAGTTTCAATCATATCAATTTTTGATTTTTCAAGAAACAAAAGGACGGGTTATTTGCAGAATACGTAAATTCAATTTTTGAAATTAAAACTAGAAAATAGCTGATGGTCATCTAATTGTAGTAATGATCAAAACTAAATATATGGAATAGTACTTTCAAAGGTATGTAATGATATTTCGGAAAATCTTTTTCAACTGTTTTTGCGATCAACGAGAAAAACTTCCTAAAAATTCAAGAGTTTTGTGAACGAATTTCAGATCCCTAGAAAAAATAGCACGTTATCAAAATTATCATATAGTGTAGCAACCAGAATCTAAAATTTATTCGGTACAATTTAATAAAAGACGTCTGCTTCCTGAAAATTTCGATAGCCTACCCAACTTTTCAAGTTGTGAAATATATTTTATGAACTTTCTGCCAAATTTGGTAATAAAGTTTCATATCTTTCAAAAGTAGTTTTATATTTCACAAGCAAGTTATGTAATTCATATGTTTTACCAGATTTAATAATTGCGTAAGTAATTGAACAATTTCTCAGAAAAAACATTGAGCATCATTTTATACAGCGTTTTTCATATGTAGAGTTCTAAATTCAAATAAAATTATTTATATTCAAAAAGAATTCTTTTATTTCATAAAAATATACTTATCGTTGGATATGTTTATCCTCTATATTTTATTCTTTCCTAATCGAATACATGTTTATATTTTCTAAAACAGTATTTCTAGTAATGTTATGATTTTAAGATATTCATCAATCGTATACATTTATCGTCTACGTTTTATTTACTCCTAATATTTGACATTTTTTAAAATAATTTAGTGTTTCAAATAAAAAGGTTTGTAATTAGATAAATAAATTTTCTGTAATAAAGTTCCCTAAGTTATTTTGTTCTTCATGAATCTTATAAAAATTGCATAAGTTATTTAATTTCGATGTTCACCAAATTGAATGCATGGACAAATCATTTATACGATTAATGTAGGACTCATATATTCAATAACAATTTTATCCGTTTAGTATAGATGTGTGTGGGATTTTTTTTGACTAACAAGGTATGTGATTGTTTATAAGTATGCATACAATTATAAAATTATTAAATTTTCAATGTAGAATAATAGAATGAATTAATAATTTAACTTTATTACTACTTCATACAAAGTATGGGTTATAATTTATAATCTAAGTTGAATTAAATACATAATACTTAACTTCCTATCAATTTATTTATATAATGTTGATCGTATTAGTATCATAATTTTTAAACACTAGGAGGTTCTGTCTAAAAAGAAAATATGAGATCTATAATAAAAAATTTCGCATTCTGCCCAATCAAAGAAATAAAATCTGATTGATCTGATGAATTTCATGCATTTTATAGGAAAATCAGATTTTTGTTCGTAATTACATCTAAAAAGATTTGATTGAATAACAGTTTTGATTGATAAGTTTATGAGTTTGGCCAATATGAATGATTAAAGCAATATGAAATGCATCAATTTCATTTTGGAGGACTAGGTACTATTATATGTTTATAATTACCGGATATCTTTATTTCTAATATTTTAGACGCTTTTATTCACAACAATCGTGGACATTAGTTCGGGTTTCTTCGGTAATTTTCGGAGATTGCACAATAACTGGTAAGCATGGAGGAATGGTGGGGGTCGTGGAAAGTAAAGTAATGTGGGTTTCTTACCTATATGAAAAAGTTTAACATTTATGTTCGTTCGATATTTTATATAGCGTTTTTCATTTGCATAGTTCTAAAGTCGAATACTATTATTTATATTTGAAAAGCAATCTCTTATTCCATATTTCAAACCAATATGCAATTTCAAGGCTGTGTTATTATTATTTATTTCTATTTCTACAGTGAAACATTCTAAAGTATCGTATTAGCATCATAATTTTTAAACACTAGGAGATTTTGTCTATATTTTATATGAAAAGTTTTTCTTATTCAAAAAGCTGGTTCATCGTAATAATATACGATATTCACATCAATGATGGGGGGAGCGTAAAGGGGGTGTATAGGGATACCGTTAACATATATATATATATATATATATATATATATATATATATATATATATATATATATATATATATATATATATATATATATATATATATATATATATATTATACACCCGATTAACTTGAAATTTGGCTACGTAGACACCCACAAGAGAGAGGTAGGATATGCAAATCCTATTCAAAACGTATTGTACGAACGTGTTTTTACAAAAAAATTAAATATTCCAGATGAAAAAATTTCATGAATGTTATAAAAATTGCATAAGTTATTTAATTTCGATGTTCACCAAATTGAATGCCTGGACAAAATCATTTATACAATGAATGCATGAATCATATATTCAATAACAATTTTATCCGTTTAGTATAGATGTGTGTGGGTTTTTTTTGGCATGGCAAGGTATGTGATTGTTTGAAAGTATGCATACAATTATAAAATTATTAAATTTTCAATGTAGAATAATAGAATGAATTAATAGAATGAATTAATAATTTAACTTTATTACTACTTCATACAAAGTATGGGTTATAATTTATAATCTAAGTTGAATTAAATACATAATACTTAACTTCCTATCAATTTATTTATATAATATTGATCGTATTAGTATCATAATTTTTAAACACTAGGAGGTTTTGTCAATATTTCATATGAAAAGTTTTTCTTATTCAAAAAAAGCTGTCCGTCATTCATCGTAATAATATACGATATTTACAACTGATTTATCACACATGGGATTTAGGTTTTTAAAAAATTTATATGTGTACTCTTTTTTCCTCTAGTATGAGAGACCTGTTATAATGCATGTAAACGAATGTTCAAATTACATTTTTTTTAATAATTTAGTGTTTCAAATAAAAAGGTTTGTAATTAGATAAATAAATTTTCTGTAATAAAGTTCCCTAAGTTATTTTGTTCTTCTTGAAAAATTTCATTAATCTTATAAAAATTGCATTGCAAGTTATTTAATTTCGATGTTCACCAAATTGAATGCATGGACAAATCATTTATACAATGAATGCAGGAATTATATATTCAATAAATTATTTTTATTCACAATTAGTAATAGGGTAAATACTAGGATGTGGACAAAATAACATAACTCTTTTTTAACAATCTTATTTTTATTGGAATATTTACAGAGATATTACAAATATTAGAGGTATGTGTGTGTGTGTGTGTGTGTGTGTGTGTGTGTGTGTGTGTGTGTGTGGGCGTTTTTTGAGTATGGAGGACTACCATTGTGTATGATTTTTTTATTTATGCACCTGCACAAGCTCATACTTTTGGGCATTATACTCGTGTTCATCATCTGTATACACTGTTACACACTCCACACCGGTTTTCAAAAAAGACGGATCCGCAACTGCAGCCTCGCATACTGCATCAATTACCTTCCACTGACGATTACTCAGATTCTTGAAGAAATCCGAGGCCTCGTTCTTTTCTTCTTCAGCGAGAATATCTAACTCATCCTGAGTTAGATATTCCCTAATGGGCGTCATGTAGGCACCATGATTGTTTTTCTCCAATTGTATTATGACCTCAGCCATTGTTAGCTGGCCCTCTATGAATTTTGTGCAGAATTCGGCACTTGACCAATATTCGTCAGCCTTCTTCTTTACACTCACAGGATCAATATAATCTGTATTGTATATGGATGCATGATTCGCATCCCAGCTTAGATGCATAAATAAGTGGTATAAATACAGCACTCCACTTTCGCGATCTAAAATATCGGAGGAGTAGTTGAATCCGAACATTTTTCAGCAGTTTTTCCAAGAATTTGTCTGAACTAAACAGAATGATAACGAAAACTATTCACACTGTGTTTATATAATAGCTATCCCTACCTCCGGAATTCTATGAAATCACACGATTTCGTAAAAAGATTTGATTGAATAAGTTTTTTATAATTTCTATTGATAGGTTTAACGGTTTTGCCAATATAAATGATTAAAGCAATATGAAATGCTTCAATTTCATTTTTAAGTTATTTTGTTCTTCCATAATAAATATTTCCAACTAAGAGAGAGAATAATTAAACTTTTTTGATTTGAATATTTAAAGGAAAAATATTTTTATTTTATTCCTGGTAACTTACATTTTTTTATCTACGCTTCAAATTGAAGTTTGTGGTATACATAAAATTAAACAGAAAAAGAAAATATGCGATCTATAATAAAAAATTTCGCATTCTGTCCAATCAAAGAAATAAAATCTGATTGATCTGACGAATTTCATTCATTTTATAGGAAAAGAGTTACTTAAGTTATTTTGTTCTTCCATAAAAAAATTTGTGAATCTTATATGACAAAAGTTCAATAAATTATTCAATCTCGCCAAATTGAATATACAAATCATTAGTAAAAGGTATCCAGGAATCATAAATTCAATTAATTATTTATATTCATATAATACCTAATAAATATTTTCTGATCTTTGTTCGTAATTACACCTGTAAAGATTTGATTGAATAACAGTTTTGATTGATAAGTTTATTGGTTTGGCCAATATAAATGATTAAAGCAATATGTAATGCTTCAATTTCATTTTGGAGGACTAGGTACTATTATATGTTTATAATTATCGGATATCTTTATTTCTAATATTTTAGACGCTTTTATTCACAACAATCGTGGACAGGAGAAGAGATATTCGCGTCAACCTTTTGTGTGTGTTTTCTTAGAAATATTATCCACGTCGAATATCTAATGTCAGGGGTGGATTTCATACGATTTACGAATTTTGGTCTAAATTTGAAAAAATTATCAATTCTCACGATCATCAATCATTAGTTAATACGGTCCTGTCTCGAACACCTGCCCTAACAAAAGAAACAATAGGAACAATAGACCGGCCACCCGCTTTTGTGAAGAGATATTCACGTCAACCTTTTGTGTGTTTTCTTAGAAATATTACCCACGTCGAATGTCAGGGGGTGGATTTCTTACGAATTTTGGTCTAAATTTGTAAATTCTCACGATCATCAATCATTAGTTAATACGGTCCCGAACACCTGGTCTAACAAAAGACTGCACCGCACAATAGGAACAATAGACCGGCTCGAACAATAGGAACAATAGACCGGCCCTAACAAAAGAAACACCTGGCATCACAATTGGCTGCACACCTGCACCCAAACAATAGGAACAATAGACCGGCCATGATTTATGACCTTGAGCTGTCATCATCAATCATTTTTAATGGCTCTGGGTGAAGACCTTCTACTCTAGTATAACCAACTTGAAGAGACACGGAGGATGAAATCAGCCAATGTAGCAGAGGGATACGTAGAAAATTATTTAAGAAACAAAATTCACATAGCTTCACAGATTGAAAAGGGCCCTAACGAAATCTCTAGTACAATAATTAGTGACGCCGCTAATTCTAATTTCAACACTGCCACTTCTGTTAATATCCCTAATAAATATTAGTATGAGTAACTGTCATAATTGTGTGATTTAATATTCATAAGTAATGTATTCATAAGAAGTTATTGTTATATGCAATTGTCTACTTATATAAAGTTCATACGTTATTATCCATCGATATCCTTTTAACCTACAACACGGCTACAGAAAAAATATTATACGTAACACGACACAAAAGTGATTTTACGGACTCGTAGGATTCCAGGACTCGTCTACGGCTCGTCCTGGAAATTTTCCTACTCGTCCTGTAAAATATCATTTTTCGGAACTTGTTACGTAAATTACTATTAATTATATTAAATCGATGCTGTAGAAAACAGTAAAATAATTTTTCAGAGGTACGTTATATATGAACCCTAAGAATCGACGAATTGCTTAGTTTCCTTGTCTAACTTACAACATTTATATTTATGTTATGCAATAATGTTGGGGCTAATATTTAGAGTCCGAGAAATAATTTTGTAGTTTGACGAATTAATGAGTAAGTATAAGAAATTGTATCTTTCAAGAACACAGATGTACAACATCAACAACAACTAACCACCTGCAAATAATGTGCCTTGGGTGTTTCTAGGAAACGCTTTCATTATATCAGAGGCGACTTCCATGTATCGAACTCCCAACAACATTTGGCGTACGAATCTCAGTTACCCACTCTTTTGCTGAGATAGAATTGAGGAACATGATGTTTTTTTAATGGATAAAATAAATATAATTCTACTGAGAAGAAAAGCATGCTTTATATCGGCACAGTGACGATATTATACTCAAAGCTAAATATGCTCGGAAACTACGGAAGTGATAATATTTTTTTTCATGTGATAAAAGTCACACATTTCACTGAAAGTGAATTTACACGTCAACATTGAGGTGCGGTGGGAGTGAATTTTTAATTCTATTTTATACCTCCTGCACAACGATTCTCGAAATTTTTTCAACCTGATATATATATATATATATATATATATATATATATTATATATATATATATATATATATAAATATATATATATATATATATATATATATATATATATATATATATATATATATATATATATATATATATATATATATAAATATATATATATATATATATATATATATATATATATATATATATATGTCACCGGAAGATAACGAGATCCGCAAGTTTAAAAATTTCCTAGGAAATTTATAAACTTTCGTAGGATTCTAAACGAGAGATAAATTGTATTATTTTACGCCAACATATTCGCAAATTTATCAATTTGCGACGTCTCGTCGTAAATTTATAAACTAACGGATATCCATTCGTAAGATTCTGAACGGTTCGACCAATCACAAAAGAGCTTTTAATTTTACGCTTCTTTAAAATACGGCAAATAACACACTGCTCTCTGATTGGTCGATGTTGACAGTGGCAAAGCTTGTGTCCATATACTTAGGTACAATCAGACTTGCCAAACTATAAATTTATCAGTTTCGATTACCTACCTAACACTATTTTTACTTTAAAACTAGGTAGGTACCTATAATACAGGGTTACTTTTTTACATAATATGCTAATGACCCCTACTTCACTCTACCAAAATAAAACAACAGAAATAATGTTCTACGATATTAAAAAGGTTTATTTAAAAAGAAAAAACAATCATAAAACATTTTAATGACATTTTTAATTTTTTCCTCTATACATTCCGATTTTTTACTATTTTGGTCATGGCCACGATAAACCTTTCGTAGCTCTGTGGTAAATTTCACTTCGTAAACAAATTTTCTAGCATCTACCACTCTATCTTCACCATTTTGGCTGTCCGTAGCTTCTAGGTCGTTCAATATGGATATAGTTTAGTAGCCTCAGCAAAATAAAACTATTTTCACAGTTCCAACACAGTTATAATATTAAAAACTTTACAAAAACACACGAGCAACCAGTTTTTTTATGTTCCGTTGGAGGCGTCGGAGAGGAAGGAAAGGAACACGTGACTTATTCAACCAAATCAGAGCGCACATGGCGTTCGGGTTGTTGCTTACTTATTATTTTACGCGTGAGATCGATCGTCAGTTTATCAATTTGCCGAAAAATGTGGGCGTAAAATAATACAATTTATCTCTCGTTTAGAATCCTACGAAGGTTTATAAAATTTTTCTAGGAAATTTATAAACTTGCGGTTATTTTCCGGTATATATATATATATATATATATATATATATATATATATATATATATAGGATATATATATATATATTATATATTATATAATATATATATATTTAGGCTGGCCCAGCCCATTCGCCTCGGTGTTTCTATGAGAAATGAAAAGAGTGGAGGGGGGAAAAAATTGTTGCACAGTCATATGTAGAGGTCCATGAGGAGCATATTCCAAAATTACTTTGAAATAAACAGGGTGACGCAAAAAAAGGTACATATCAAAGTTATATTTTTTCTTTTGGGACACCCCTATTGATTTCTAGCATCTACCACTCTATCTTCACCATTTTGGCTGTCCGTAGCTTCTAGTCGTTCAATAATGGATATAGTTTAGTAAGCCTCAGCAAAATAAAACTATTTTCACAGTTCCAACACAGTTATAATATATTAAAAACTTTACAAAAACACACGAAGCAACCAGTTTTTTTTATGTTCCGTGGAGGCGTCGGAGAGGAAGGAAAAAGGAACACGTGACTTATTCAACCCAATCAGAGCGCACATGGCGTTTCGGTTGTTGCTTACTTATTATTTTACGCGTGAGATCGGTCAGTTTATCAATTTGCGAAAATGTGGGCGTAAAATAATACAATTTATCTCTCGTTTAGGAATCCTACGAAGGTTTATAAATTTTCTAGGAAATTTTATTAAACTTTGCGGTTTATTTTTCCGGTACTATATATATATATATATATATATTATATATATATATATATATATATATATATATATATATATATATATATATATATATATATATATATATATTTAGGCTGGCCCAGCCCATTCGCCTCGGTGTTTCTATGAGAAATGAAAAAGAGTGGGGGGAAAAAATTGTTTGCACAGTCATATGTAGGTCCATGAGGAGCATATTCCAAAATACTTTGAAATAAACAGCGCTGTGACTGCATAAAAAAACATGATAGGTACATATTCAAAAGTTAATATTTTTTCTTTTGCGGACACCCTATGACTTTCTAGCATCTATACCACCTCTTATCTTCCACCAATTTTGGCTGTCCGTAGCTTCTAGGTCGTTCAATATGGATTATATAGTTTAGTAGCCTCAGCAAAATAAAACTATTTTACAACAGTTCCAAACACAGTTATAATATTAAAAACTTTACAAAAACACACGAGTAACCAGTTTTTTTATGTTCCGTGGAGGCGTCGGAGAGAAAGGAAAAGGAACACGTGACTTATCCAACCAATCAGAGCGCACATGGCGTTGTGGTTGTTGCTTACTTATTATTTTACGCGTTGAGATCGGTCAGTTTATCAATTGCGAAAATCGTGGGCGTAAAATAATACAATTTATCTCTCGTTTAGAATCCTACGAAGGTTTATAAATTTTCTAGGAAATTTATAAACTTGCGGTCTATTTTCCGGTATATATATATATATATATATATATATATATATATATATATATATATAGGTATATATATATATATATATATATATATATATTATATATATATATAATATATATATATATATATATATATATATATAGGCTGGCCCAGGCCCATTCGCCTCGGTGTTTCTATGAGAAAATGAACAAGAGTGGGGGGAAAAATTGTTGCACCCAGTCATATGTAGGCGACCATGAGGAGCAATATTCCAAAAATTATTTGAAATAAACAGGGTGACGCAAAAAAAGGTACATATCAAAAGTTATATTTTTTCTTTTGGGACACCCTATATTTTCTTATATTTTTAGATACCATAGACTAAGTAAAGGTTAAGTTACTGTTATATTCCCTATACCTAAAACTGACCGTTTCTGAGTAATTTTTGATAAATTAAAAAATACAGACCATAATAAAACAATTGTTTACACCCTGTTACATGTAACGAGCTGCTCGTAACTGAATTCACTGCTTTGCTGGAAGGTTAAAGTTAACTTTCACATAAAAGTTCTATTTCAATATTGTACAGAGTGGTGAAAATACACATTTTTTATGGAATAACTTCTTGAAGTTGAATGGAACATCCTGTATACCATGACATATTTTGACGCAGAATTAGATTCCCTTTAACACTATGTCAGAGTTCCATATACCTATCTCTTATGATTTCTACCCAAAAGACGTTTTTATATTCTACTTATGGCTAATTTCTTTATCTTAAAATGGAACATTCTATATTGTCATTGAAGAGCATTTTTAAAATCTGTTTATGAAGGAACACGTAGATTCGCTAAAAGAACGAGATTAAATTTTCGCGAATGCGGTGTATCTCAAGCAAAATGCAGCCACAAGTATAAACTCAAATTTCGAATAAGGAGAGTTTAATTCCATACCGCAAAACATGCATATCATTTCAAGAAAGAGTTCGCTTATGCATCGAGAATAATAGGCACCTCTTTAAGCATTCGTTAAAAGCAATATTTCAATAAAATGATTTCAAAAATGTTTAAAGTTTTTCATTGCAATACTGTTCCATTTTTAAGATAAAGAAATTACTCATAAGTAGAATATCAAAACGTCTTTTGCATAAAAATCATAAGAGATAGGTATAGAGAACCCTGGTATAGTTTTAAAGGCAATCTAAGTAATTCAGCGTCAAAATATGCCATTAAATACAGGATGTTCATTTAACTTTAAGAAGTTATTCCATAAAAATGTGCTCAAATTTTGATGCAAGTTTTTTCACCACTCTGTACAATATTGAAATAAAAATTTTATGTGGAAGTTAACTTTAACCTTTCAGCTAAGTAATGAATTCAGTAACGAGCAGCTCGTTATATGTTACAGGACTGTAAACAATTGTTTAACTATGGTCTGTATTTTTAATTTACTCTGAAACGGTAAGTTTTAGTATAGGGATATAACAGTAACTTACCTTTATTTGGTCTATAGTATCTAAAAATATAAAAATATATAGGGTGTTCCATAAGATAAATAAACTTTGATATGACCTTTTTTTACGTCACTCTGTATATTTGAAAATAGTTTTGGAATATGCTCCTCATGGACTTAAATATGACTGCAAAAAAATTTTTCCCACTCTTTTCGTTTCTCATAGAAACACCGAGGCAAATAGGGTGGGCCACCCTGTATATATTGTTTTTGTTTTTCCACGTCATTTTGGCATCTGCAGCCGCCTCCAACAAACCAAAGACGCTAACCTTTTGTAAGTGGGGGCTGTTACTAATGCAGAACAAAACTATTAAATTTTAATAAATTTCGTACAAATTTTGCCATTCTCGGAAATTTTAGCAAGGGAAAGCCAAGCATATGCCCTGAAAGTAGCTTAATATGTTTAAAATTAATATTAGAACAACATATGTCGTCCTTTTTTATGTAAGATTATGCTTCGGTGTTTGAGTTTTTGGGCATTTCCACAGCTTCTGTAGGTTAGAGTTAGATTCGTTTAAAATTGAGTACGTAGATTCAGTTGAACTTGGAATGTTCCTGCAAATATTTTCCTTGATTGACATTTTTAGAGATTTTTCGAGAGTTTACAATTTTGACTCATCTCCACATCCCTTACAATCAGACTGTAGTAAAACAAATTATCCTCAGTTATTACAGCTTTGAAATTCGAACAAGTCAAAATACTGGTTGTAGTCATGAACAATCGTCCCATATCCTCTGACTTTCAGAAGGTTTTCAATTCAGCTAGTTGCCGAGTGGTTACGCTCGGAGACTAGCATTCGAGAAATTCAGGTTCAAATCTCGGGGCAGACATCTCTGCTTCGCGTTTTTTTTCAGAAATGTCTCATCTAGCTGAAGAAAATTACTCAAGCAGCCGCCTCAATCAAACATATCAGGAGGAATTAAATACAAAACCTTCCCTTTTTTTCACAATTAATAGTTGATGAAGCGTTACTGACGCTAAAAATAATATGATTATATACTTTATATGTGAATAAGCCAATAGAATCCGTGAATTTTGCCAAGTTACTGCGTATTGATAATTGAATATTCCCTTGAAGACGTGATATAATCGTTTTGGTGTTTCGCCTTCGTGTCAAAATGTGTTTCCATTTGACGATGTTTTGACGTTTGTCAAATGAAATCTAATATTTAAGTTTGTTGAAGTTTCGTTTAATTTTTTCAGTATTTCCAACGCTTTTGTTGAAGATCTGCGGTGTTGTTTATTCGTTATATAATAGTTACCCACTGAACAAGAAACATAATAAGTCTATTTTGTGATGTTCTTTTTAGAGACTTTTCGTGATGTTTATTTAAACGTTAAAAAGATAT
>JARQZK010004682.1:5000-23030 GCA_030704885.1 Cynegetis impunctata
TTTCTACGCCACTTAAGAATAATTCTTTAACTACGAATTTATTTCCATCGTCTAAACAACGGTTATTTGTTATATGGTGCAAATGTTCACTGTCTATTGAATAAAGTGATACCATATCACTAATTGAATGGAAAAGTAAGAATATTCGAGCAGGGCACTCTTCTTTACGATAATTTCCATGTTTGCATCTAAATTCGGTTTTGTCTCCCTCCAATATTTTCTTTGTGGAGCATTTGCTCCAAATACCTTCTTTTTTGATGAAGTCATCAGCTTCTTCAGTATTTTGGAATTCTGAAACTTTGAACCATTCCCTGTTTTCTGATCTTGGTAATCGGCTTTCGTTATTATCATCATCTTCTTCCAACTCGTAAATTTCTACGAATTCTTCTACAAAATTGTCCATAATAAATCTGCTAGGTATATCAATATCAATTTTAATTTATAACCAAAGAAAACTTTTTCAATTTGACATTTAATTTGGCGGGTAAACTGCAAATCTTAACATTTTTACCAACTTATTATAATATTACGATGTTGTTGTTCATATTTAGAATAATTTAGCAAATTAAATTTTAATGCTGATAAATAACCATTGTTGCATTTTTTTTTCATACATAGATGTACAATATAATATTTTTCTGTGTATATTATATAAGAACTGTTTCCTCTTATTTATTTTTTCTGTTAATTATATTATCAGTTTTTGAGTTGTGGGATTGAAAATTTTCATTTTACGGATAATCACGTTTCTTTTTTTAACGATCAGTTGTTATTAAATTTATGCAAACAATTATAGGTGTTTGGAGAATTCATAGCGATATAATTAATTTTATGGATAAATCATTATATCGAAAGATTTCTTCGAGAGTGTGTCCCTTTTATCTCTACGCTATTGTTTATTTTCATGCTCGTTTTTCAATAAATTTTTTTGACATTCTACGAATGGTTCATCATTTAAACGAGGACGATTCTGACTGAAGGCTACCATTTTGTGAAATAAATCAATAATTTATGTCGCCAGTAGTTAATGTTTGTATTGGCATTTGGTCCGGTGGAATAATTGGTCCAATTTTTGTAGAAGAAAATATAAATGTAGATATTTATTCAAATGTATTGAGACAATATATTATATCAGTCATGGAAAATACATGCCCCCACACATTATATTTCTACAAGACGGGGCAACTCCTCATTATGCTAGACAAGTGCGGGAGATTTTTTATACAATATTTCCAAATTCCTGGATCGGTAGAAGAGGACCCATAGAATGGCACGCCAGATGCTGCGATCTTACTCTTCCTGATTTTTCTATTTGGGGATACTGTGAATACTTAGTTTATTTAAATGGCTAAAAAGCTGACATCCCTACCTTGAAAACATATATAGAAGAAGTGTTTCAGGCAGTGTTCACTCCAGATTTGTGCACAAAAATTTGTAGAGAAGTTAAGCGTCGTCTGCAACTATGTTATGAACACCATGCTGCACAATGTGAGAATTTTTTATAAATTTTCGTAATGAGGTGTTTCAACCTGTTTGACATTTATTCATTATTTGGGAGTAACAATAAATCATAACGATTGCGACTGTAAATTTTTCAAATTTTACTTCAACTCACAGCTCCATCTAGTGAAACTAACTGAAAATCTTGCCGGGACTTTCTTGGGCACACTGTATATAGGGTATACCTGAAAATTCTGTCCCTTCTATGATAACAATGCGTAAGTACATGTGTAGTGGCGCATGTTCGGCTCTCTATTGTTATCAGTGTATAGATACTGACGTAGCGAATGAACTAAAACAAAGTTGGTTTACTTTAGTCTTAAGTGTAACAAATCGTGTACCCCTAACTACTAATAATGTTTATTTACGCCACTATATTTTATACGAATTTGAACAAGGAAAAAATACTACAGAAGCATGTAGAAATATATTGAAAGTGTTTGGTGAAAGTACAGTTTCTGTAAGGACATGCAGAAGATGGTTCGATAAATTTAAAACAGGCGACCATCTTTGACCGACGATGTTTTAGGAAGATCCTTTTCTGACAACATCGAAGATCGTAGAAGGGCTTCATTCAGCCCAGCAAACCATTTCGGACCATATTCGGAAAATAGAATTGTTGTGGAAATATTCGAGATGGCTGCCACGTGAATTAACGTGAATTAACGTGAATATAAGAATAATTTGGAGGATCTAGTCGTCATGTGCACCTCTCTTCGAACTCTGAACGAAATCGAGCCCGGGATGGGGGATAACTATAGATGAAAACTGGATTACCTACGAAAACATAGTAAGGTAAAGGGCATTGGGTGAACCTGGAAAACCTAGCCCTTCCAAATCTAAACCAAGTTTGAGTCTGAATAGGAAACCAAAACATTATAAGCTTAAAAACCTGAACGGAAAGTTCAGTTCGTAGAAGTATTGTCAGCAACTTGATAATTTGAAGACACCAGTCCAAGAAAAGAGGCCGGTGATGTTCAATAGGAAGTCCATCATACTGGATAATGTAATGCCAGGCCACATGCTGCTTTGGAGACTTGTCAAAAAAATTCAAGAGCTAGGCTAAGAAATTCTGTCGCATTCACCATATTCCCGCCGACTAGGTATCACTTGTTTATATATTTATTATTATAAAATTTTTTGAAGGAGCTGAAGAACTAAGTAGATATCAAACAATCACAGGTTCAATTTTTATCGTAAATGAAAATATGATATACTGATAGCCCTCGCTCTGGAGAGAAGTCACTAATGATAATGACATTATATTATTTAATAAAGTTTATTAACGGTAAGAAAACTTTGTATTCTGCTTTATTCCAAAAACGAACAGAACTTTCCGGTTTACCTGATATATAGATTAATATGTTATAGTCAAACCTCGAAGCTCCAACGCTCCTAGGTCTGAGTTTAAAAAGTCTTTGTCAAAGCTCAAATAAAAGACGTTCTTCGTCTTGGATTATAGAATTTTAGTCAAACCTAGGAGAGACTAATTTGGCCAGGCAAACGTCGGAACTTATTTTCAAGAAATCAGGGTTTGACCAGTTATACTTCAGTTTTGCATTAGAATGTTAGATTAAGTATAATAACGAAAATTTTTTTATTTTAATGTTTATTGTTTCAATATTGACGTAATTAAAATAAAAAATTAGTTTTTAATCTGAAATGGAAATGCATTATGATATTTCAACCTACATCCCTAGGGAAATAATAATCTAAAATTATTATAAGTAACTTTAATTTTTGATTTCGTCAACATATTACAAAAATCCGGACAAACATCCGGTGATATTAATTGAAATGAATATTAATGGTACAATTCTTACAATTATTCACATTATTAACAAAATTTGGAAACACGGTTTCTCGTTTCTTCTCGATGTGTATTACATTTTCTGACTTCCCAGATCCTATTTCTAACCAATGTTTCTGTCACTGTTGAAGCAGTGCTAGAGACAATTCTGGCTGGGTCTTATTGTATAAAATTTTATTCGCTACTCCCTTTTTATTGTTGAGGCTCTTAGCTATGTAACTTTCCGCAATATAAGCGGATTTTCATCCACCATGTCGCTTGATAGCTAATACATCAAACTCCGGTATTTGCTAATAAAGTTGCCGACGTTCTTCTGAAAGAGTGTCCAGTACACATTTTGAAGTTCTCAAACTTTAGAAAATTCGCAATTTTACTTGGAATTGACGAAAACGTATTTTTTCCGACAGGCTGGTTTAAGCACTTTCTATTTTGATATCGCATAAAGAAGCGCTGATTAATAGTCGTCATGTGGGATCTCATATCAATGTACTTTTGAATTATTTTGAAATGACAAACCTCAGTTTCGTCACTTTTTGTCACTGTGAATGGACGTGACATTCCATTTTTGGACTCAGGAATGGTCACAATTATGACTTCTTGACTTATTTTAACATTGTCCATTTTCATTTCACAGAGTTCATTACAACGGCACGCCTCAGCAACTCCCATTACCATTACGACCTTCATCAATAAGTAAATATCATCGAGGGCTTCAAGCATGAACTTATTCACATCCTCCCTGTTAAACACATTCGATTTTTTGGGTCTATAACCATCATTTTTTCTCTTCAAAAATGCTCGAAGTTTTGGATACTTAGAAATATCTATATTTTCCTCTATAAAAAGGGTGGACTTCAACATCGAATATTCACACCATAAGCTTGATGGGGACTTCAATGAAGCACTTTTCTCGTGGAAATACGCGAAAAATAAGGTTTCTGAGACTGCAGTTTGTAGGCGTCTTGCTTTATCACCAATTCTTAAAGGATTTATATGCTGCTTCATACCTTTTTTTCGACTTTTCCGGTAGTAGATATAAACAAGCAATATTCGCTGATTCTTCTATATCTGGAACATCTATTTTGTGCACACATAATCAAACAATTCGACCTATTCAATCTTTTCGCTACGAATTCTCAACTTGACGTTGTTGATAAAATAAAAACTGCATATATTGCTCTAGCAACGGTCGCGAATGCAATAATTTAATGAGAATGCTATCGAAAGCAATGATAATGAAAATCTTAAAATATATTCAGCATTTTCTTGTAAACATACAATACAGCGAGAGGAAAAAATGTTATATACTATATTGGATGTAAGTACATTAACCAGTCTTGATTTTTTTTGCCAGCCTTCGCTATCGCTCGGGCGCAAACTCGTTCTCGACTGGTAAATGTTACTTACATCCCTTATAGTATAAATAACTATTATATATTTACTGTGGATGAAATAATAATTACCTGATATACACACACACACACACACATATATATATATATATATATATATATATATATATATATATATATATATATATATATATATATATATATATATACATACATATATATATATATACATATATATATATATATATATATATATATATAAATAAATATATAAGGACACATTCTACCAACAAAAAGAAGGCGTAGCTATGGGCAGCCCGCTATCAGCCACCATCGCCCAAATGGCAATCGAATACATGGAAGAACAGATAATACAACAAACAGAGACAAATATTACACTCTACACAAGATTCGTGGACGATTGCCTATTAGTGGCAGATGAGGACCAGATACAACAAATACAGAATAAATTAAACAACATCCACCCAAAACTTAAATTCACAATGGAAAAAGAGAAAGACAACCAACTTAATTTTATGGACATGACTTTAATTAAATACGGAAATAAGATCCTCACTAAATTGTATAGGAAACCCATATCCACCGACAGACTCATACACTTCAAATCAAACCATCCCATTTCACAAAAAATAGCCATCATAACAAATTATATCGACCGAAGCCCGAAACTGACATCACCCATTCTTAGACCACAAACATTAAAACAGACAAATACACTACTACAGAAAAATGGTTATCCTCAATTGATGATAAACCAAATAACAAAAAAGAGAACATATGAATTATACAACACAGAAAAAACAAACACCAAACATGAAAACAACAAAACATCCAAATACACAACACTGCCATGCATACCTTCACTATCACAAAGAATAAGTCACATACTAAAACCATATGAAATAAAAATAGCCTACAAACCACAAAAGCAGGTAAAACAAATTCACACAAAACTCAAAAGCAAAACACCTGTAATGGACAAGACACACACAGTATATGAAATCCCATGCAACAACTGTAATAAGACATATATAGGTCAAACAATGCAACACTTAAAAGAAAGAATTAAAACGCATAAATATTCAAAAACGCAGATCACGGCACTGAATCAACACAAACAAACAGACGGACATAGTTTCAACTACGACAAAACTAGAATTTTGGCAACAGAAACTAACACAAAGAAAAGAGAAATTTTAGAAATGATACATATCCAGAAAAATCTACAAAATGTAATCAATAACCGTTCAGACGTGAATAATTTGAGCACCGTGTATTCCCAAATATTATAAAAGGCGCATAACGCGAAGACACGTGAAACGAATATGACTCGACACCTGTTTCGGAGTCATAAACCACTCGTTCACACGAGCTGGAACTTACCACAGCCAAAGAAAAGGAAACAAAACGATCCGTAGTGAGGTACATTTTTAATATCAACCTTTGTATTGTGAACTAGCTTTGAATTATATTTTATCTTACAGACTCTTAATAAAACTCTTGTTAAAGGCTCCAAAAATAGAGCCGAAACGTCGAGTAAATTAAATCCAACTTTATTAGTCATATCTGTTATACCACGAAAAATCCCAACAATATATATATATATATATATATATATATATATATATATATATATATATATATTTATATATACATATATATATATATATATATATATATATATATATATATATATATATATATATATATATATATATATATATATATATATATATATATATATATATATATATATAATATATGGATTAAATTTCTCGTCACTATTTTCTTTTTTTTTTGGCACTATCTAAGTTAAAATTTATTTATATAAATTTAAAAATTTCACGTTTTCTACAGCGGTTTAGACAGTTCATCGTGCACACAAACTGTGTCTCTATTGAAGAGGCTAGCGCAGGAAGGAAGAACTATAATTTGCACTATACACCAGCCTTCAGCACTACTTTTCGAGATTTTCGACAAGTTGTATGCGATATCATTGGGAAAATGTATATACAATGGAAGTGTCGGAGATTTAATTCCACATCTTTCCAGACTAGGGCTGACTTGTCCTCCTTATCACAATCCTGCCGATTTTCGTAAGTATAAACTTATTAAGAATATTCTATTAAGGGGTGATTAGTATAATATACCACCTACCTACCTATTGTTTTCACAATTAAATAATATAGTTTTTATAATACTGCTTCAGAAAAACTCGCTCCGAAAGCGGTACTTTGCAAAACACTTTACGCGCGGATATGTCAAAATTCTGCAATATTTCAAGCTGGCTGAGTTCCATAGCAACCGTCACAGCTCTATTGTATTGTTGATTGGGAAAAAATTACCTATTAGTTTTAGCAGTTTTTTTTAATAAAAACTAGTTTTACAAGAAAAAATATGAGGAATGTTGTTTCTATTTGCAGTCGTATAAAAAGTATCGTAAAAAATCGTTTGAAAACCTCTTTGCACACTCGCTCGACTTGTGAACTTTTCTTTCGGCTCGATCCATCAATTTGTCTCGCTCGTGTGCACACTGTCGTTTTCAAACCTTGTTGTTTAATATAATATTCTCTAGATATAAGAGGGGATTGGACCGTAAATAAATATAACGAGAAACTAGTCCAGGCAACGAAGACCAAAAAAGACCAAATAGCGGAAATAATTCATGTAGGAGCCAATTTGGCACACTTGTAGAGAAAGGTGTCCTTAACAACATACCCGAAGTACTAAAGGGTGGGGCTGCAGCTAACGGTGGGGTGAGGGGTTCTTCTTAAGGTCCCTTTCTTCAGTTTTTCGTTAATAACTCAAAAACTTATGTAGGTATATATATATATATATATATATATATATATATATATATATATATATATATATATATATATATATATATAAGTCTTCTATAAATCTTGAAATTTCTCTTTATTACGAAAGATTCTTTCATTAATTTTTTTGTTTTCAGTTATGGAAGTTGCGATTGGAGAGCATGATACAGATGTGGACACATTGGCACGGGCTGTAAAAAATACAGAAATTGAAGAAGTGGGACACAAAAAAGGTGATACCATATTGAACCCACAAACATTGAAAAATACATATTTTCATTGAATATCTGCGTGATTGATACATCCAGAATGATTTACGGGCACGTGAAGAAATAAATTTTAAAATTTACAATGTAATTCAAATATGTAATTGTATTTCATTAATTTCATCACATGTCAAACTGAAAGGCTGAATTATATTTCATTATATAATGATCACAGCATAACAGTTTGTATTCACTTATCAACATTGACTTTGAATCTCACTTTAAACAATTAAACGTTATTATTTCAACTTCAGAAGTTGATATAAAAAATGTTTGCTACCACAAACTGTCATCTATATATTCAAAATGTTTACTGCGATATCACGACACAATAAATAAAGTTACATAAGCATTCAGCAACCAGAAACATAAAAAATTAATATAGAAAGTATTCTAAAATAATTAATTGTCTGCATCGAATTTGTTCCCGAATTAATTAAAGTACTGAAGTATTAATGACAAAAAAATCACAATTATAAAAGACAGAACTAATTGAAGAAAACGTTGTTCAATCCAGAGAACATTTGATACATTCATTTTATTTCAATTAAATTTTTGCAGCTGCATTTACACTGTTGTCATTTTCAGATAAAAAATTATTTGACGAAAAAGTAGAATGGAAAAAATCCTTGCTGAGTTCTTACCTGAACGAGATGTCGCCGCTTCCTGCAGCTGTGGTTATGCAATTTCTGCTTCTTTATAAAAGAAAGTTATTAGAAAATAAAAGAGGCTATGTAAGTATAGGTATATAGAATAATTTTATTCTGGGTCCCAGCAACGATAAATCCGCACTTATTCACATCATGGCATTACCTAAATACCTACTCTCCAACTCAAGAACATCAGTCATTTGTTTTGAACTCATAAGATCTCATCAATGTTTTACACTCGAATAATGATTCGTCGAATCATTTTTCGTTCGCTACTTATTCATAATGTATCACTAACTACTGCTCTAGTGTACAGCACTGATGAAATCTAATAAGATTATTCTCGTCAGATATCTATGATTATTTCATACGACGTAATCGGCACGTAGATATCCAAAGTAATGATTATACCATCGAAAAAATATAAACGAAAGATATATCAACTAATAGTGTCTTGATGTTTCGCTGATCTCTTGGTGAAACATGATGAAATATCTAATGAATCTAAAAGAAACACTTGGAAAAGTTTCACAGTGTATATTGAAAATAACAACTTTACAATTGTTTCGGGTTATGAACCCATTTTCAAAAGTATCTTATGACTTAACATAATAGTCAAATTTTGTAGTATTTATAATAGATTGTAACACAGAGGACAAACTGAAAATCAACTGGTCGTTAACGATCGGGGATTTACGTGCTTTCGCTTCGGAGATTTCGAGAATTTCCAGAAGGTCAAGCTTTATACCCTTTATACCTGGATGTAATATTTTGGCAGAGTTCAAATCTATGGAGTGGTTGTTTCTGATACAATGTTCAGATATTCCTGTACGGTTTTTATTATATAGTATCGACTTTTTATGTTCATTAACTCTGGTATTAATGTTGCGCCCAGTTTGCCCTATATAAAAAGCAGTACAATCACTACAATTGATTTGATAAACACCACTTTTTTCGCCAATCGGTTGTCTTTCTTTATTATGAACTAAGAACGAACCCAAATTTTTTCTATTTCTACTAATTATTGTCCTAAAGTTATGCAAGGCTAATCTGTTGCAAATTTTATCACTAATGCTGGGAATATAATTGAACTATAAAATTTGGAAACTTTGCTAGTATTTACATCTGGAAAGATTTGATTTAACAACAATTTTTTATGGTTTTTATTGATGAGCTTATCAATTAATGATTCCTGATATCCGTTATTTCTTGCTATTAGTTTAACAGTCCTACCATCCGGGCATTTGTTATTCCATAAAAACTCTGACATCAACCACCACCTCGGCGGAGTGGCAATAAATGATTCATAGCAAACTGAGACACCTCGTCAGTAAATGCAGTGCCATATCAGACCGAGTCATTTACGTCATGCTGAAATTTAACAGCAAATACAGCATGCAGGTCATTGAGGCCCATTCAGTTCTATGAGGACCTTTCCATGGCAAAAAATGCAGAGAGGACAAAGTTCAAGTTCAAAAACAACAGCGGACCCCCCAAAATCGGCAGCTTCGGACTTGGCACACGAAATGACAGAGGGCAAACGATGCTAAACTTTCTGCTCAGGGAAGGATTGTATTGCATGAACACCTTCTATCAAAAAGCTCTGCAAAGAAATTGGACCTGGAGAAGCCCTGACGGTGCAGTCAAAAACGAGATTTACTATGTGCTAGGCACTAATAAGCTCATGTGCACCGATGTGTCAGTCCTAAATCGCTTCAACACGGGAAGTGACCTCAGAATAGTGAGAGCCAGAATATGTATCGACACTCGACTGGAGAGAAAATAGCTGACCCAGAAGAAACTGAGACCAACAAGGATTGAGTTGGAGGCGAGGCAGGAAGAGTTTAGCAGACAGATCGTTCGGAGACTGGAACCGATGGACGCGTTGAAAGATCTGGAGCTGAATGACCTGACAGGGAAAATCGTCGGAAGTATCCGAGTAGCAACCAAGAAAGTCTACACATTTGGAGGGCATCGAAACTCGAGGCTCACTCCCGACACAACCAGACTCTTGGAAGAGCGCAGAGCAATGGATCGCGACGCACCTGAGTACCGCCAGCTGGATAGACTAGTAAAGAGAGCCATTCGTAGAGACTTGAGAGCGTACAACACGCGGACGATTGAAGAAGCCATAGAGGACAATATTAACATGAGGGTGCTCCGTACCACAATGGCTAGAGGACAACTACTCATCCATAATATGAAAAATGAGCAGGGCGTATTTGCGTCAGAGAAAGGCGAAATCGTGGGTATCATCGAGAACTTTTACCGGAAATTGTACAGCCAGTCAGTACCAGAATCTGACAATTTGCAGGTGCACAGAGATCGAGTGATTCAGAACGTCGGTTCCGAAGAGATTCCCGAAATTCATGGGTCGGAGCTGAGAGCAGCATTAGAACAGATGAGAAACCGTAAGGCTCCCGGAGAGGACCAGGTGACGAGTGAGATGCTAAAGACTGGGAGAGAAACTTTGGACAGGGCACTTCTCATCCTCCTCAACAAGTGCCTGGAAGAAGGAAGGATTCCGGATGCATGGAGGAATTCCGAGGTCACCATCCTCTTCAAAAAGGGCGACCTTGCGAACATCGAAAACTACCGGCCGATCAGCCTCCTCTTTGTGTTATACAAGCTCCTTAACAAAATAATTACCAGCCGTCTCACCAACAAGCTCGACTCCTACCAACCTGTGGAGCAAGCTGGATTCAGGAAGGGGTACAGCACGATAGACCACATCCAGGTGGTTCGCACGCTGATCGAGAAGTGCACTGAGTACAACGTCCCACTTCACCTGGCCTTCGTCGATTACCAGAAGGCTTTCGACTCTGTGGAGATCTGGGCAGTTCTGCAGGCGATGGACGCTGCGAGGATTGACTCGAGATATTCGAATATCATCAGAGACATATATAAAAATGCCACTCTCCACGTCAAAGTAGGACAAGGCTTACTCACCAAGAGGATCCCTATCAAGAGAGGAGTGAGACAAGGCGACACCATCTCGCCAAAACTGTTCACCCTGGCGCTAGAAGACGTGTTTAAAAAGCTGCATTGGGAGTGGAAAGGCATCAATATCGATGGGACGTTTCTGAGCCACCTGCGCTTCGCGGACGACATCATCCTGATGAGCAGCGATGCTGACGAGCTTGAAATCATGCTGAGAGAGCTTAAGGAAGCCTCGGAGTCCGTAGGCCTGAAGATGAACCTCCTAAAGACCAAGGTCTTGAGCCCAGGTAACATCCAGGTGACACTCGATGGACACACGCTTCAAGTTGTTGGAGAGTATGTGTACCTTGGCCACAACATAAATCTTCACAAGAACAACCAGACCGCAGAAATCAGCAGACGAATTGGCCTGACGTGGGCTGCGTTTGGAAAACTCGGTCACATCTTCAGAAAACCGGACATGTCCATAAACCTGAAGCGGAAAGTATTCGACGCCTGCATCTTACCCGTCATGACCTACGGCCTTGAGACTATAGCCCTAACTCAAAACACGGCGAACCGACTCAGGGTTTGTCAAAGGGCTATGGAACGTGCGATGCTGGGGCTAAGCTTGAGAGACCGATTCAGAAACGAGATCATCAGGGAGAGAACAAGAGTCGTTGATGTCATAGAGCGAATCGCCGTCAATAAGTGGCGCTGGGCAGGGCACGTCGCCAGGGATGACACCAAGTGGACAAAGACCATAATGCAGTGGCGACCCAGAGAAGGTAGGCGTAGTGTCGGGCGCCCCCAAACAAGGTGGAGAGACGATGTCCAGAGGAAAGCCGGCAAGAACTTGATCTTGAGTGCACAGGACAGACAATGGTGGAAAAACATGGAGGAGGCCTATGTCCAGGAGTGGAAGAGAACAGGCTGAAGAAGAAGAAGAAGTTTTAACTTCTTGAATATAATTTTCTTTTGATAGTGGAACTGAAAGTAAACGATGGACGAAAGAATGGTATGCACTTAATTTAATTTTGTATGATTTAGCACTGTTGTGATGATTCTGAGCTAAAAATTTTGTTTTCAAAGTGACTCATGAGTATTTCACTTAGCAAAGGAGATAGAGGTGAACCCATAGGAAACCCTCCAATTGTTCAAAAATGTTGTTGTTAAATTTGAAATAGCTTTGTTTCAGACAAAGGTTTACTGCCATTAATATTTGTTCTCTCTCAGGAGGACTAATATTGCTATTTAATTCGAGTTTATTCGATAGTATCGTAATTATTTCTTTAGTGGGTGTGGAAGGGTACAAATTGATAACATCAAAAGAAACTAATTTGGCGCTGTTTGGATTTTCGAGATTTTTCAATTGATCTATGAGCTCTAAAGAATTTTTGATTGCATATTTTGGATTATCTTCAATTAAAGTTGGTAAGATGTTGTTAAGGGTTTTGCAAATTTTGTATGCTGGAGCATGATGATCAATTGAAAAATCTTGAAATTCCAAACAACGCCAAATTAGTTTCTTTTGATGTTATCAATTTGTACCCTTCCACGCCCACTAAAAAAATAATTACGATAATATCGAATAAACTCGAATTAAATAGCATTATTGGTCCTCCTGAGAGAGAACAAAATATTAATAGCAGTAAACCTTTGTCTAAAACAAAGCTATTTCAAATTTAATAACAACATTTTTGAAGAATTGGAGGATTTCCTATGGGTTCGCCTCTATCTCCTTTGCTAAGTGAAATATTCATGAGGAACTTTGAAAACAAAATTTTTAGCTCAGGAAATTGATTTGTAATGTCTTTTTTTAGAAACGTTATGTAGATGATGTGTTTTGTATTTGGACAGGAACTGACAGACAGTTGGATCAATTTCTCAAATATTTAAATCCTTTTTTGGTTCTATTCAGTTTACTTCAGAGTCATAAAATACCTCACATACACTTTGCTTTTTGGACCTTGAAATAACTAAAAGTATTAATAATATCTCTTTTAATATACTCCGAAAACCTACATTTACTGACACTCATCCATCACAATAGTGCTCAATCATACAAAATTGAATTAAGTGCATTCCGTTCTTTCGTTCAGCGTTTAGGTACTTTCAGTTCCACTATCAAAAGAAAATTATATTCAAGAAGTTAAAACTATCAAACTAATAGCAAGACATAACGGATATCAGGAATCATTAATTGATAAGCTCATCAATAAAAAACATAAAAAATTGTTGAATCAAATCTTTCCAGATGTAAATACTAGCAAAGTTTCCAAATTTTATAGTATCGATTATTTTTTTTTAACTCGAGGGACCTACAGTTTAACGCCGGTTCCGAACGGCCAATGGGCTTGTAATCTGTGTACATTACCCAACATTTTTAAATTTTTAATAACCACTGAATTCCGGACATATACAACACCCAAGAGCGAGGTGGGACTCGAACCCACAATCCTCGGTTTACAAACGGTATAAGGCAGTTCACCTTACCGCTGGTCTACCGAGGCCTCTAGTATCGATTATATTCCAAGCATTAGTGACAAAATTTGCAACAGATTAGCCTTGCATAACGTTAGGACAATTAGTAATAATAGAAAAAATTTGGGTTCATTCTTAGTTAATAATAAAGAAAGACAACCGATTGGCGAAAAAAGTGGTGTTTATCAAATCAATTGTAGTGATTGTAATGCTTTTTTATATAGGGAAAACTTTGCGCAACATCAATACCATAGTTAATCAACATAAAAAGTCGATACTATATAATAAAAACTGTACACGAATATCTGAACATTGTATCAAAAACAACCACTTCATAGATTTGAACTCTGCCAAAATATTACATCCAGGTATAAAGGGTAAAAAGCTTGACCTTCTGCAAATTCTCGAAATCTCCGAAGCGAAAGCACGTAAAGCCCCGATCGTTAACGACCAGTTGATTTTCAGTTTGTCTCCTGTGTTACAATCTATTATAAATACTACAAAATTTGAGAATTATGTTTAGTCATAAGATACTTTTGAAAATGGGCTCATAACCCGAAACAATTGTCAATTTGTTATTTTCAATATACACTGTGAAACTTTGCCAAGTGTTTCTTTTAGATTCATTAAATATATCAATTTATGCTTCATTAAACTGCACATCATGGTCTTACTATTACCAATTATTAATAAGTACAAGTTTCTATTGTGCATTCGATTTTGGTTTTTAACCTTTATTTCACAAAATCTCTAGCTATGAATTATATTAATAACAGGACTATAATTTATTCGAAATACGTGATAATGTATTACAAAGACGAAGTTTACATATTTTACCTTGCCTTGGTTTTTAAGTTTTACTGCATATTCTAAACTCAACTGCGTGAAACATTGTGGAAAACGTGTGGAAAGTGACACTTTCAAGCACAATGGACTTATTCATTCGTTTTTAACCGCAGAATAGTGACTCACGTGTATTCTTCGAAATACTCAAAACTCGTACATCGTTCCTCTCCGTTGAAATAATTATTTGATTCAAACTACATTGGCGTGAACACAATGATATAGTGGATTATTTTGTAATATTGAAATATTAAATCTTGGTGTTTGCTTTCAATATAAAATTGTAGAATCTTTCAATATTTGCATTCGGATTTACTGACATTGTCAGTTGGTAAAATGAGTGGACCACAGTCTGAATAAATTAACTGTGATCAATATCTGATGATCATTGTTCTGGAATATTGGAGTGAATTAACTTTCGATTTAGACAGTGATTTTTATGAAAATGAGTAATAAGCTGTAAATAACTTATATATTGGAGTGAATTCTATTTAATTTTATCTTCTCCAGTCCATTTACGTGATTCCTGTGAAAATGATTATTGACTAGAATGCAACTTAAATTTAATTTCAATTTATTTATGGATTAAATATATTTCCTGTTTTTTCTAGATTAATGAATGCAAATTATTTTCATTAAACCAAGAATATAAGTAAACTTTTCAAGTGGATTTTATCTTTTTTATAATTTATTCGATGGCAGTAGGAAGATCTTATTTGAAAAATTTGGAAAAATTCATTTAACAGAAAAGGTTGTCCACACATTCGTTCTGGAGAAAACCTAATTATGTTCATTGAGATGTGAAAATGTGCTCATAAAAAATAATTTCAAAATTTGACTGGCTCTAACCTGAAATACATTTTTGCCATTCTAGAACGAGTCAACCAGTTGAAGAAGGCGAATGTGATTGAATATTTTTTTAGTATTATCTTGGGTTACATTTATTTAGATGACCTTTGTTGATAAGAAATTGCATAACATAATTGTTTATTCTTTATAGTTATTAAAAGCCTGATATATTATCTTCATATGAGAAAGTATGAACTTTTTGCGTAGGTATTAGAAAAACTTAAATTTCCGTTTTAAAGGAAACTGCAAGCAGCCTTGAAGACCTAACTAGCAAGAACTTCTTGCTAATAATTTCATAGTTTCATTTACCGAATATAGATGTCAGGAAATAAATTGAATGGAGACTAGACTGTCACATTGTACTTATAACGTCCATATATAAAGGACTAACTCTGCTTTGAAGAAGTTTCATTGTTTTAATTTAGATTGATCTTTGTTGATGAGAAATTCAAATTTTTGCAGATTTTAAAAGCTAGAGAATATAATATTTTATAATATATAAAATTGAACTTTTCACGTATAAGGAATATTTCCATTTTAAAGAAAACTGCAAGTAGTAAGATCGTCCTTGCTGATGATTTCATAATTTCATCTGCGGACCATAGATGTCGGGCGGAAGTAAATGAATGGTTATTTACCTATCACGTTGTGCTTATTACGTCCATACATAGAGGTATGTAAGAAGCTCGTTTTTCGAAAAGGTAACTGCT
Organism: Cynegetis impunctata; assembly: GCA_030704885.1. Lineage (NCBI taxonomy): Eukaryota > Metazoa > Arthropoda > Insecta > Coleoptera > Coccinellidae > Cynegetis > Cynegetis impunctata. The sequence goes on from JARQZK010004682.1 coordinate 21,227, forward strand.
ATAATAATCTGTTAATATTGTGGCCAATATCTGTTTTGCGAAAAGATGAACTTTCTTTTCTTATTTCATTTCCTATTTTTCAAAAAACCAAGCTCAGTTCATCATCAATACTCATTGTGCTTCTTCACTTTTGGCAATGAATTAATATTTAGAAAGATTCTATTTGCCTGTAAATACTCATACTATTTTAATAGTTTAACGAAGTCGACAAATATTAATGAGATAGAAAAATGATAGAAATTTTTTACTTCTACTTTGGGGATACACAAATTTAGTTTGAGAACTTCTTATAACCATATTCCTAACTTCTATTAATGAATTTAGCCTTAAAGCTAATAGAAATTATTTTATGTTAGGGCATTTGAAACAGAAATTCCGTACAATAACAATGATGTTAATAACAGTAGGTAAACGTATACAAAGAAATAAAACTACTTACAATGAGAGTCTATTGTATTGTAATGACATGGAAAATATAAAAATATTATTCGTTTAAAATTATGGAACTTTATAATATCGGATTCAACGCTGCATTTTGATACCTTATGCTAGATCTACTTTATGAATAAGTATATAGGAATCTAGTGGTGGTACATGTCATAGTTTCAATGTTATAACCGTATATTTTACTGTCATTATTATTAGTTGTATTTCTCATAAGTCTATTCAATAAATATATCTGGAACGAGAAATAATTCACAATAAGTTATAACATCAAATAAAATTAATATTGGATGAATTATGAAAGAATGTTTTCCTCAGAAATTATAAAGATATTGAACATCTTAAATACAATAATGTGCGATATATATATATATATATATATATATATATATATATATATATATATATATATATATATATATATATATATATATATATATATATATATATATAAATATATATATATATATATATATGCATATAAATATATATATATATATATATATATATATATATATATATATATATGCATATATATATATATATATATATATATATATATATATATATATATATATATAAATATTTAACCTCAAATCATTTTAACCTCCATTCATTGGAAATTTACATTCAATTCAGCCTCCATGTGCTACGGGGCTCCGTATAAGGAGTCCACATTACATTTCCATATAAAATCTTAACTGAAAGCTATTTGGCTTATATTTTTCAGGAATGATGTTGCTTGTGACTATAGCTATGTTCTCTCTTTGTCTTGAGCTCCTATTTGAACTGTAACGACTTCTATTTTCTAATAGTCGTAACAATTTAGGAGTTCAAATTGATGGTAATATGAAAGCGTGTGTGTATATTTAGTTCATTGTTTTGCCGCGTAAAATACGTGTGAATACCCGAGATTTGTATAACCGTCAAGTTAGAGCACCATTTTAGCCTCCAGACTATGACAACGCCGCATTTCAGTCTGAGAGGTTTATACGAGTATTTTAGTTGTGATCAGTTTTTCGTGCAGTAGATTTATGGAAAGTGTTTGGAGCTAACTGGTTTTCTTTGAAAATGAGTACTAGGGCATTGAAGATGCTCGAGATATTGGGTGAGTATATATACAAAAAATTTGATTTACCATGTGATATTTCGATTGCAATATGTTGCATACTCGATCAACTGAATGATTTCCCTCCTGCTTCAACTAATGAATTTGATAACTGATAATTATTTAATAATGAACCTCGAAATTTTTTATCCGAGAAATCTTACTATATTACGATTAGGCATAAATGGTGACTTTCAGAATCTACCTACTGAAATTTCAAATTTATTTTTCAGGTATACAAAGTAATGAAAG
>JARQZK010004683.1:0-22871 GCA_030704885.1 Cynegetis impunctata
AGTTATGACTGCTGTATCATCAGCATATGAGACAATTATGTATCAGTTATTAATGACAAAATACTAATTCAATTAATGTCATGTTATATCTTAATTTATTGAATTAATGTTAATACAAAAAATATTGAAGAGCGTTAATTACAAGATTATGCTATTTAATTAATTATTTTGGATTGGGGTTAACAGAAAATTGTGAAAATGAATTAGAATTGCTTCAAATTATTTTTTCGATAATGATTTATGTAAGAGGAATTGTTACAGATTCATTTTTTTTTTTTTATATGTTTCATTGATATCAAAAGTTGAATATTTAATGAGATATCCTAACTTTTCAGATACACGAAACCTAAGGGACAACTTCCTGACTATAACTCTCCGATTGTAATTACATTCGGATCATACATCTGTTGAAGATTTTTGTAACAAACTTCATAGGTCAATTGCGAAAGAATTTAAATAGTGAGTGTTACCTAAAACAGTAGGTATATTGAACCCCAAATGATTTCAATTTTCAGTGCTCTTGTTTGGGGATCTTCAGTCAAGCATCAACCACAAAAAGTAGGTTTGGATCATATTTTAGGTGATGAAGATGTTGTACAGATAGTCAAGAAGGTATAAAATGACAGAATGTTGAATTTCTACAGTGAAGAAGATTGAGCAAAGGCAGTTTAAAAAATTATGAATACTTTGCATTAATATTCTTGCATTGATTTTTAATTTGGAAGTTGAAGATATATAATTCAATTTAAAAAATTAATAAATAATTTAAAAAAACTGAAAGAATTAAATGGATATATTGGAATAATCAACTATCAAAGGTTTATCTGCTAATGTTATTAGATGTTCTGATATAGATATTTAAGTTCTTACCACTTTAAAAGGTACAAAAAAAAAAAGTTCAACAAAAAATCAAATTATATGTTTCATTGTGTCCTTGATAAATTTCATTTCATTTCTTCACATTTTTGGTTATTTGATAAATATTTGTTATGAATTTAAAAAAGTCCCTATTTGATATTCACATTCAAAAACTGAAAGTAAGATTTCTACAAAAATATGTTTATTCAATTTATTCATTTATCAATACACTTATTGTTCGTAAATAATGAAGAAATATTTTCATGAAGATCTTGCAGAGTTAAAACCATTAGTCTATGTGAGGACTCTCAGGTTACATCTCCCATATATCTATAAATTACACACCTTTGTGTTCTTTGCTAGTATTTTTTTTAAAAAAAAGCCAATGCTCTGAGAAATAAAGTGACTCCACCATTTCGGAAAGGCTTATAAAGGGCGCACATTAACGAATTTGATATGAGGCTTTTTTTTGCCATTGCCATTCAGAATCTGGTTTTATTTCTCTTTTAATTAACTAAAAACACCAGTAACAAAAAATTTTCATGTCAATGACATAAAATTAAAAAAATAGAAGTTAATTTATAAATAAACGGCCAACAATAAGGAAATAATCACCAAATTATGTGTAGCAACTATTCTTGTCTTCCGCGACGAAGTAGCAATAATGCTTTCAGTCTTCCTCCACCATAGGTTAATAAGTTGAAGAAACATGTATAATATGTGAGTTTAATTGCATTAACGAGTTTATATTATTGAAACAATACATGTGTCATTTAAATTTTAACTTTTTTTATGAAGTCCTTTATTTTGTGAAAAAAATAATTTCAATAATACAAGCTTTTTTAATGAATTTTAAATTAACATATAAATGTTTCTTAAACATGTCAATCAACCTGATAACTTGAACATATAAAACATTTATGTATATTGGTGGAAGACTAAAAGCGCTTATGTCACTTCCGAATCCCCTTTTTGAAGTTATTTTGTCCTGAGGACGTATCCTATCATAAAAAAAAAGATTATAATAAAAACAATAATTCAAACTTCCATCTTCACGACATTCTCATGTAAAGAAATATAATAAACGGCGCTATGTCCAAAAATTGGATAAAATGACAAACGAAAACCTTTTGAAGCTTGATCAGGTAACTGGAAATTACATTTTAAACTAACTCGTTTAGTTTCAAAAACAATAATATGATTTTTTTCCAGAAAGTACATAATATTTAACAATCTATAAGAATAAATAAATAACCAGTCACTAGTATGTATATACATGGAATTAGAAAATTAAATTTTGAAACATTCAAATACAATATATTCAGCTATGTACTTTTTTTAATTTTTGTTCAAAATATGATATTGATCCCTGGACAATATACTAGGTAAGCACTATATATATATGTACATGTATAAAATTAAAAATATATATATAATATATATATATAATATATATATATATATATATAATATATATATATATATATATATATATATATACAGGGTGATTCATTAAGGGTGGCGACCGGCCGTATCTCGGAAACCGTATGTCCTAAATTTGGGGGGAAAAAAAATTTTTATATGAAAATCTACCCTAAAAAAATGATTAAAAATATTTTTGAGTCCATAGTTTTCCGCTAGGTGGCGCAATCTACCACTTATAAAATATAATTAAGGCTGGTTTTTAGAAACTACTGTCTTAACTCTACAACTTTTGTAGATGTCCTTTTTCTGCATTACCTATTCTGACTTGTTTGTGGACGTTCTCTTTCTTTGAGATAAAAAATACTGTAACTCCATAATGCATGGACCGATTTTCGAAAACATAGACTCTATGCAAAGAGTATTGAATGTAGATTTCAGTAAGAAATAACAAAGACACTTTTAATTTCCAATCGGAAACTAGAGGGCGTTTTGTAACACCTAGCTCTATTTATGATTTTTTTTGAGAAATTTCAAATGCAATGATATAAATCTAACTAGCTAACAAAAAGCCAAATTTGATGACTTATTGACCTGTCAAAACCGCGAACTGATATCTCTTTTCATTCCAAAGATATTGGCATTTTATGAGAGTTGATGATTGTTGACTCGCCCTGTAAGTTGGAAGAGAAATTATGTTGCTAAAATTATTTTGAAAATAAAATAACAAGTAGAAACGCATCATGAAAATATTTACTAACATTACATAATGAAACAAAACTAGTCCGGTCAAATTAGACAAAAAAATAGGAGTGAAATTACAAAAAATCTCAACCAGCAGAAAATTGGTAAGATTGTTCAAAACATCATTATAAATGAAATCTAAAAAGTCCTTATCGATCCGATACCTGGAAAAAAATTTACTCGAGGGGCGAAATCTCACAAAAACGGGTTTTATGCGATTTTCAGCAAAGCATTAATTTTTATCATGGAATTAGTCTAGACAAAAATTGTAGATCACCTAATTATCTATAAAAACATTTGAATAAATTTTTTTTTCAAAGCCACCGTTTTTGAGATCAAAGATTCAAAAAGTTGAAAAAAAAACACTAGCTCAAAGGTGGCGTTGAAACGTGCATATTATGATGATTACAACTCTGTCAACTTTTTGAATCGTTATATCTTAAAAACAGCGACTCTAAGAAAATGTATTTTGAAGTTTTTTATAGATAATTATTTGATCTACAATTTTTGTCTGGGCTAATTTCATGCTGTTGTGAAATAATATGATAAGGATGCATTTTATAATCCCTTAATATTCTTTGCACCAAAGAATAATTCAATCCTAGATCTCCTGCAATTTTTCGAATAATCAAATGGGGTTCAGACTTAACTAACGCCAATACGTTAATAACATATTCTTCATTGCGACTTCTACGTATCCTATTTCTTAATGCGACAGGTTGAACATTGCCGGTTTCTCGCAATCTTTGTGCCAATCTATTGAATAATTTCCGAGAATGACACCGTCTTTCCGGATATCATTATCGCAATACTCCCCTTCAGCAATTACTCAATTTTGTAGAACTCTTCAAAATACTACACTGACCATATCAGTATGGCTTCTCAATTTGAATTAAAGGGCATTACTAAAAGAGTTAATTTGCAAACCGTCAGAATAAAATGCAACAGCAAATAAAACTTAAAAGTACAAACCAATCATTAAAACATTAGTTTCACTATCCATAAGTTAAACTTGCTGAACTTTCGAAACATCTACTCCTCTCAACAGACTTTAACATCATTCCTAAATATTCGCAGCTCGGCCCCATGAACATAAAAACTATAAGAGACCCGTTTGAGAGAATATTGGAATTGAAAATTTTACCCGAAAATTTTTATCCAGAAATAGTTACAAAGCAAATACTTGCAAGCATTTTGAGCTATTCAAATTAATGAAGAAATAGTGGGAGCGTTTTGTAACAATTTCGTAGATATAAGTAGCCTCCTTAGTTTTGTTTCCATATATGTGATGTATTGAATACAAATAATTTTTTAGATGCGTTTCTACTTCTTATCTTTACTTCAAAATAATTATTAGCAGCAACATTCCTCAATTCCTCTTCCACCTAAACAGGGCAGTGTCAACAATCAGTCAAACTCTCAATCAAAAAATGCCAAATATCTTTGAAACGAAACAGAACATATCAGTTCGCAGGTTTGACAGCGCATCAAATAAAGTCATCAAAATTTGGCTTTTTTGTTAGGCTATGTTTAGAATATATATAGCATTTGCAATATTTGAAATTACTCAAAAAAACATCATAAGATCAGAGCTACGTAAGAACTACAAATAATAACGCCCTCTAGTTGCGAATTGGAAAATTTAAAAGTGTTTTTGTTATTTTTTTACTGAAAATCCTACATTTCAAATACTCTTTTCATAGAGTCTATGTTTTCGAAAATCGGTTCAGGCATTTATGGAGTTACAGTCATTTTTAAATATCTCAAAAGAAAGAAGAACTTCCCCACACCATTTGCAGAATAGGTAATACAGAAAAAATACGTTCTACCAAAAAGTGGTAGAGTGAAAGACAGGATCAAGTTTGCTAAAAGTTCGTTAATGTTAACCAGCCTAAAATTGTGAAGAATATTTCGTAACAAAATTCCAAGACTTATATTTTATAACCTCCCTCGCGCCACCTAGCGAAAAAACTATGGACTCAAAGAATAATTTTAATTACATTTTTTAGGGTAAGATTTTCATTATAAGAATGCTTTACTTTCCCCAAATTCTAGGAACGAGTTTCCGAGATACGGGCCGTCGCCACCCATTAATGAATCACCCTTGCCATATAATACTATAATACATATATATATATAATAATATACTATAATACATATATGTATATATAAATATATATAATTATATATTCAATATACTATATAATTATATATATATATATATATTATACTACTAGACTACCTATATATATATATATATTATATATATAAATATAATTATATATATATATATATATACAATTACTAGATAATATATATGTGTATGTAGTTGTCTATCCATATTTGGGCAGTAAGATGAATTTAATAAATGAAAACTTTTTGTCTTCAAATTCCGCAAAATATATATTAAGTAAATGTACAACCTGGTTTGGTTGATTTCAGAACAACTTCAATTTCAACACATACAGTTCAAAAACTCATGAGCAGAATAGTCTGAAATACACAAGAATTTCATATTAAAAACTATGTAATTCAGTCAACGTTCGTAAGGACGAAAGATGAAACAAATTAAAAAATTTTACTTGACATACGAGAAACAAATTACACATTTAGTACACATACGCTCTGCCTTGACATGGTGTAATATGTTTCTCGTTTTTCAAATTTTTTTAAATTTGTTTCGTCTTTCGTCCTTACCATAATGTTGACTTAATTACAATTTTTAATTAAAATTCTTCGTATTTTAGACTATCTCTCATTAGTTCAGAAATGTAAGTGTTGAAATTGAAATTGTATGTTTTTCTTGTAGTTATATGCTACTCTTTATTTTTCAGTATTTTGTAACTGAAGATGTTGTTCCGAAACAACGGAACCGGTTTAACATTTCTTAATATAATTTTGGGAATTTGAAGACAAAAAGTTTCATTTATAAAATATATATTCATTGAATTTAGTTACCTGACTTTATATATTAAATGGAACTTCTTTTCGTTGGATATTTTCAGCTATTTATTAGTAGAATAGTAACCTGAAAAAATATCCAACGAAAAGAAGTTCCATTTAATATATATATATATATATATATATATATATTATATATATATATATATATATATATATATATATATATATATATATATATATATATATATATATATATATATATATATATATATATATATATATATATATATATATATATATATATATATATATATATATATATGTGTGTGTGTGTATGTGTTTGTGTGTGTGTCTGCAATCATACTTATTTAATTGAATAAACAACAATTATTATCTGTATAAGGGATAATGGAATGATGAAAAAACATATTCGGTTTTTCTTGAATAAAGAGGAATGAGTATTAGGTACACAAAAAAGAAAGTTTTTTATACGTCTTGCAGGTGAACACCTGTAAATTAGTACTATCATAGCCGTAGTCATATATAGGTCTGTCGTATATCCACTCGACTAAATTGAACTTAAACTATTTTGTTTAACAAAATGATGGAGTACGGCACTAACGAATTTATCTGTGAGTTGAAGAATTTGAAAAAATTTAACTGTAGCTATATTTTATTCGTGTTATTCTTTCAGGTCATTACTAATTTAATAATATCCCTGTTGTGTTTTCATAATTTTTATTACCTCTGGCTTTTTATTTCTATGCACTAGGTAAGCATCAGAGAACTGCCTCGTTAAATTTTTTCCAATAAAAAAAAAAATACATTTCTTAATATCTAAGTTTTCAAATTAATACTATTGTAGCTGCAAAAATTTGGGAGAAGAAATACGATTTGGATAAAAAACCGGGAAAGGACAGATCCAAGAAACGTATTTCTAATTTTCAAATAATTCTCTCAAACTGTTCAATACAACATTCAGAAGATATTCACTGGGTGGAGAAATAGTGGTGGATAGATGATTGTGATGTTGCGGTACCATCAATTTACTTTCTGACAGCTTACCTATCTACAACGAAAGGGTATTACTATTCCCCTGAAAATGATACCCTAGTAGGAATAAAAAACTCGGAAAGGTAAACATTGGTTATTTGATTCAAATATTTCATAGGTATGCCTTAACAATGTTTTTAAAAAATATTAAATTTTACTACAATTGTTGATTCTCGTTTCATCTCTACCAAAAAGGAAAGGAAAAGGAATGCTTCATCCGATATTTTTATACTAAAATTCATCAGACTAACGCAGGTACGTACTTAGGTAACAGATTGAGAAATTAAGTACTACCTATAGGAATTCTTGGAACTTTTTAAAATGGTGTTCAAATTTCATAAGAGGTGAGTTATTAAGGTATACTACTTGATATAGAAATTTCCAGAATATTTGTAATTGTTGATCTCTGTTGTTTACGAAAGGTTCAGTTATAAACCTCTATTTAATGAATGGAATATTTTCAAACTCCACATTGCAAGAATGATTTGATTTTTAATCTAATAATGCTCAACATAATTTGAGTTTTTTTCTATTATTTGATAGCTAATTTTATATTCGTTTAATTTATGTGTTTGAAATTACTCATACTTAATTTCTCAATGTGTTTAAGTACTTAGTTCAGTATATACAATACTTTGTTAAAAATTTCAGTACCTATCAGGGTTCAGGGTGCATCACAATATAATAAAAATTTAAGTGTGAATTACTGACAAGTATTTTATATGAGGCCTTCGTGTAGCCCGGTGATTATACGTTTAATCGTTTGTATACCGAAAACGTGGATTCGAGTCTCACCTTGCTCTTGGGAGTTGTATAAAAACTATGAGATTTGGTGGTTCCTATTACTTCATAATATAATATAACTTTTGAACAGATCTTTATGTTTAATTTATACTAACTCAATATTTTCTTTAGTTTCAATAAATAATCTATATAGTACCTACCTACTGCATGAAAAGAAAACTTTGCATTCATTATTGTAGGCCCGGAGGATAATATTTTTCATGGATCTATATTTTCATTTGATTTTATATTTTTCAATGTTTCTATATTTTCACGAAAATTGACAGGTACACTCAACTGATAATATGAACTTTTCATAATTCCTAGTACTATCTACAAAACATCAACAACTCTTTGAACTATGAAAATAATTAGTCATTCGTAGGAGAACATAAACTGTGCAAAATTATATTGACATTCTATTTTTACTCACATTATCACTTTTAAGTGTTAAGTATTTATAACAAAAAATGGCGAAATCATTTCTGTTTACACTAGTTCGTGATTTGAAACAATATAATAAGTAAGATTATTGAAAGCGATAACGCTTTGCGCTTTAAATTTATGCAAATATGGATAACGCCTAGTTATGTAATTAAAATAAATAACGACTTCATAGAATTGATATATAAATACTTGGAAACAAATCAATTATGATAATGCAAAAGAATGCAATCATTCTTACACCTACTCTTTTTGAACGACATAAACCTAGTTGACTGAACACAAATACTACTTATATATATTACCAATATAGGTACATATATATAATAATATATATATATATATATATATATTATATATAATACATATATAATATATATTATTATATATATACATAATATATATAATATATATATATATATAATATATATATATATATATATATTATATATATGAAAATAGGATGATTCAAATCAAATCGCACCGACATGGATTCCATGAATAGCTTAAAACCAAACAGAAAAAATAGGTTAGAAAATTCACACCGTGCCTACTCACGCGATGGATATAACTAGACCATTATTCCGCAAATGTCCAGCGTGGAGCCCCAGGACCACGGGAGACTCGAAGGGTTCTACGTGCGTGACAAAAATGGGTGTTCGACAATTCGTAAGCGGCGGTCCAACAAAGAATTATCTGTTTCGATATGAAGAACTAAAATGTTGTGGACTCACCTTTCAATTAGGCAAAGATAATGCTCTTCAAGAAGTTCACGACTGTTACTCGATCCAAACAGCATATCCATATCAGACTTACAAAGACGAAATACGACTTTGGCGGATGATGCTTGCAAATCTTGCATAGAACTTGTTGATCTTTGCACCATACAAAACGAATGCAAGGATAAACGTTACTCATTGTTCCATGAATTTCGAGAAGAAAAATTAAAGTGAAGCAGGTTGTGTTGCATTGCGTAGAAGTGAGTTACGTTGTCACAGGTATGAATCCATGGATGGAATATTCAGAATATACTAATATTGAAGTTGCTATCACTTGGTGAAACCATATAAATACTGATTATTTAATAAAAACAGCTTGGCTTTAAGTTTCACAAATATATTGAATAAAATTAACAAATACATTAACATTGCAGTCTTGATAATGGGCCCATAAACCCGAACTAGTGACTAAGTAATGTTAATTTTTATTCAATATATTTGTTGAAACTTAAACCAAGGTTTTTATTTTAAATAATCTTATTCAAGATATACGTTCAACATTGCATTCCTGCATGAGACTCAAATCATTTCTTGAAGAATTTGACATGACAAAATACCAACCATGGATCATAATCCATTGATGAAAACCGAGTACAGAGAAGCTACTCGAGCTTAGCACTAACAGTGAAGAGTGAATTAAAAAATGAGCATCAAAACATTTTGCCTGCACGCAGAAATACCCGAAAAATATCCTGGACTTGGAATTGCGAAAAAGCTTGAAGGCATCTCCCTCTCATATCTGATCGAAAAAAGTATGAGTTCGTTACCAAAAATTTGCAAAAAAAAAATGGCAATTTGCTATTATTTCTAACAAAACTGATAAACTTTTTGCATGCAATCCATCAAGCAATCCTCCATTGAAATTATGACTATTTGTGATTGTTCATTGTAGAAGTACATTCTACGTTATTAAATTTAATTTCAATAATCCACACGTTAATATTACAAGGTAAACCTCACAATGTAATATGATAACAATAATATTAAAGTTTATCTAATTTACCAGTTTTGAATAAATACAATACAAAAAAGATGCTATTTCTCTTTTTATTTTACCACCCGAATAAAGGTGTATTCTAAAAAAATATGTGAATTGATTGGTTTTTTGCTTTGAGTAAGATGTAAAAAAAAGTTTCCAGGCAAACTGTTACTTTTCCCCCACTCACACACAATCCAATTAGTTTCGTCATTTTCTCCGGAAGCTTAATTGTAATTTAACTCAGCCGCCAGCGCAATTTCCATAGTAAGATCTAACATTCACTTTTTTGTCGGTGGAATATGGTAGAAATGTAGCGCAGTCCACGGAACCAGCAAATTTCAGATAGTCTTTAGAAAAAAAATTGGGAACCTCTGTACTAGACAGTCTGTTTAGCTCTTCAAACGAGCTCATCAGTAGTGTCCCGTCTATGGATCGGTAGGAAGCCAAACAATTATTCGAACGATTAACACGTTACAAAATTCCGCATTTACTATGCCACCTATTTTTTACATCGTGATGCACGATGTCGAAATTCTCTAACAGTTTTCCTTTTCAAGGGTGAATGGATTCCATGTCGCCAAGTCTCATGAAACTACTCGTTAGATAATATATAAATATATATATAGGGAATAAATATATATATATATATTATATACTATATCATATTATATATATATATAAATATATATATATATAATATTATATGTATATATATATAATATATATAATATATAATATATATATATATATATATATATATATATATTATAATATATATATAACTATATATATGTATATATAATATATATATATATATAATGTTTATTGTTATTAGATTGTTGTTGGAGTTAGAATCCTTAAATGACGTTATTTAAGTTTATCATTTCGGTGAAATTTTAAAAAATTTGAAGTGGAATAGATTTAATCGCTAGTAACAAGATTCACACAAATTATACACATTTAAAAAAAATAACTACATTATTTATGTACAATGATACATATAAAATTCATGTATTGGAGAAGGTACATTTACATTATATTTTCGGGAGTTTATTTCAACGTTGTCTGTTGCTGACCGTCTGCATTGTTCATCGGTGAGTTAAGTCGTAAATATTAAATGAAAATCAGTAGGTACTTCCTTAGTTAATAAACATGTGATCACTTACGAGTTAAAGATTTCTTGTATTTTACGTACTACTGCCAAGATCTATTTGTGCAAGGGCCGTAATTGACCTAATAAAAATAAATTTCGAGACAATAAACGTATAATTCGTTCGGAATTTTGGATTTTCGGAATTGGCGTGCCGTCGAAGGTCGCCTCTTTTACTCAATTGTATGAGTCGATAATCGTGGCTCACATGGCATTTTCGAACTTCCGAAAGTGGGCTTTATGGCAATGGTAGATCCATTCCCATCGGCCCAACGGTTCCAGAGAAGAAGTTTGATATTTTGCCGACGTTGTCCGAAAAATACGCGTCTTTTAGGAATGTACTACTAAAATTCATATGAAAAATTACCGTGGAGGGTAAATTTTCGTTGCCGTGGACGGTGTCTTTAGCTATCGCGCAGGCGCGATTTATTTTAGAAAATACACTGCCTTTATTCAGTAATGTTAGCAATGGTTACAGGAAGTATACTCTTTTGATAAAAGAACCTTCAATACACATTCAAACTTGAAAATTTAATGAAATTAGTTATTCCCCTATGGTATAATTTCGATCACTGGGCGTGTTTTAATTAAATAGCAGAAAAAAGAATTCAAGCTTCGAAGTAAAATGCGAACGTTAATTTATGAATTTATCACATGACTACTGAAAAAAGTAAATTAGAAAATAATTTGGAAATCAGAATAATTTGAAAATAATGCTCTTCCTTTATAATTTTGTGTCTAAAGAAAACAAGTAGATTTCAAAAAAAGAATAGTTAAAAGTCCTCATCTTTTGTGATCGTTATTATGGAAAAATATATCTATATATGCCAATATCAAAAAAATTAATTAAGACTTTCCAGTTAGTACATTTTTGAAGAATGCACCTATTTTTTTTTTTATCTCATTTGTTCTTTTCTTGTTGTTTCGCTTTTTTTTCTATGGTTTCTTTATTTTTATTTTGTTTCTTTTATTAGCAATTTATAAGTCATTTTTAAGTATGGTTGAAAATAAGGCTTGCCAAATTCGAAAACGATTATAATTTGATGAAAAAATAATAATAATAATTATATTATCTAAAGTATTCAAAAACGTTGGAATTCAAGGAATGAAATTTTCACGTTAAATAACAAGAATACATTGCTAAATGGATTATGACTAATTTCAAATTCATGTTGTTGTACTACTATGAGCAGAAAAATTATTAAAAAGTTACAAAAGTTTAAAATATTTTTGAAGGAATTCGATTGAAAGTTTTTTCTAGAGTTTCTTTCATAATTGGTTTATAAATTTTATTGAATTGTGATCAAAAAACAGAACTTGAATATACTACGGATATTATCCCAAAAATATTTTGAAAAATATTAAACTAAAAATATAATAATCAATCAGGCAGCAGATTGATTAAGAACTAAATATATAATTATAGGTTACAGGCTTACGGGGTGGGGGAAGATTATGATAGGTACCTAAATTAGACAAGATCAACATATTTCAAGAAGGGCTAATCGAAGTGGGTTTTCCAAACTTACACAATGAATTGCTCTAAGATATAATTTTTTTTTAACTCGAGGGACCTACAGTTTAACTCCGGTTCCAAAACGGGCCCAATGGGCTTGTAAAACTAATGTACATTACCCAACAATTTAATTATATATATAGAACACTCAAAAAAATTCCGGAACATACCCAACACTCAAGAGCAAGGTGGGACTCGAACCCACAACCCTCGGAAGATAATAATTATTGTTTGAATACACTAATTAATATAGGAGAATATATCAAGTCAATTCTGGGCGTTCAGCAAGATTTCGCCTTTTTGCATTATGATTGAATTCTATGAAAAAATTGCTCCCGAAAATCAGCTTAAAATACAAACAATGGTGTGAAGTGATAGATATGCGGAAGAATTGATTATATTTCTAAGTTAGTTTGGTTCCTTCGGTAATTTGTGCATAATTTGGAAAGTTATCGTTTTGTGGAAACGAGTGGTGGGTTCCACGGCAATGATTCGAAAACGGTGAATCCGTTTTATTTTTCAAAAAAGATTGTTTTGTGTTCTTTGAATCTTGTCTTGAACGATCGAAAAGGAAAGGAAAAAAAGGAAACACACGTGTTTCATTCCTCCCTGAAGAATGTGTCAGGGAGGCGGGCAGCGTGAGTTTGGGATTAAACTCCTTCAGCCAGATCAGAGGATACCAATCATGACCTATATATACTCCTTTACATACAGGACAAATCAACTTGTAAACTTATGAACTTTAAAATTTTTGAAGTGATATATTTGGCATTGTCGTGAAAACCACCACCCGTTTCCACAAATAGATAACTTTCCAAACTATGCACAAATTACCTAAAGGGACCAAACTAAATTAGAATCAATGGAAACTTTCAACTCAATCATAATGCAAAAGATATCTTGCTGAACGACCAGATTGACTTGGTATATTCTCCTATATTTAGTAAATTCAAACAATAATTATTTTCTAAGAACATTTTATTGTACCAATTTGGGAAACCCTTCTTGAATATGTTGCTCTTGTCCATTTAGGTACCTGTAATAATTCTTCCCCTCCCGTAAGCGTGAAATCTATAATTATGTATTTAGTTCTTTGCTCAAACTGCCCGATGATGATCTAGTGACTGAAATTGAAATCTTAGTTTTATATTTTTCAAAGTAGGTATTTTTGTAAACGTAGTAAATTCAAGTTTTGTTTTTGTTCAACATGTTAAATTATCACGTGAAACGACGGATTCTATCAACTATTTATGAATTGTATTAGTTTCTGATGTGATTCATATACCTTACTTAAGAGAACAGCACCAAAATGGGAAAAACTATTTGATTTCAGCTCTCACACTAATCTGAAACCAGAGAGAATTAAAAAGAGTTATCAACAGAAGGGTTCTTGGATGTCTTGCGACATCACATCTTGCGTCAGTAAAATATCAAGAAATTCTTTTTACTCAGTAAGTGATCATTCATGTTCTATTAACAAGGAAGTACCTACTGATTTCAATTAATATTACAGACTTACTCACCCGATGAACAACGGCAACGTCAGCAAGCAACAAAACGTTGAAATAAAAACCTCCCGAAAATATAATGTAAAATGTAACCTTTCACAATACATGAATTTTATATGTATACATTGTACATAAATAATGTAGTTAACTTTTTTTTAAATGTGTATAATTGTGTGAATCTTGTTTACCTAAGCGGATTAAATTATTCCACTTCAAAATTTTTTAAAATTTCACCGAAATGATAACCTTAATAACGTCCATTTAAAAGGATCTCTAAACTCCAACAACAATCTAAATAACAATACAACATATATATATATATATATATATATATACATATATATATATATATATATATATATATATATATATATATAATATATTATATATATATATATATATATATATATATATATATATATATACATATATATATATATATATATATATATATATATATATATAAATATATATATATATATATATATATATATAATATATATATATACCTAATATATATATATATATATATATATTCTAACGGAGCTAGTTTCATGAGACTTGGCGACATGGAATCCCCATTCATCCTTGAAAGGAAAATGTTAGAGAATTCGACATCCGTGCCACTCACGATGTAAAAAATAGGTGGCCACAGTAAATGCGAATTTCTGTAACGTGTGTTAAATCGTTCGAATATCATGTTGGCTTCCTACTCGATCCATAGACGGGACACTACTGATGAGCTCGTTGAAGAGCTAAACAGACTGTCTAGTACAGAGGTTCCCAAATTTTTTTTTCTCAAAGACTACTCTGAAAATTTTGCTGGTTCCGGTGGACCCCCTGCAGCTACATTTCTACCATATTCCCAAAACTCGACAAAAAAAATGAATGTTAGATCTAACTATGGAAATTTGCGCTGCGGCTGAGTTCAAATTACGAATTAACAGCTTCCGGAAGAAAAATGAGAAAACTAATTGATTGTGCTGTGAGTGGATGTCAAAAAAGTAAAGTTTGCCTGGTCCAAACTTTTTTACATCTACTCAAAGCACAAAGAAACCAATCAATTCTCACATATTTTATTTAGAAAACTACCCCCTTCTATTCGGAGTGGTAAAAATAAAAAGAGAAATAGCATCTTTTTGTATTGTATTTATTCAAATATGTAATTAATAAACTATTAATTATTATTGTTATCATATTACATTGTGAGAGTTTACCTTGTAATATGATAACAGTCGTGATATAATTGAAATTAAATATTAATAACGTATGTAAACTTCTACAATGACCAATCACAAAATAGTCATAATTTCAATGGGAGGGATGTGCTTGATGGAATTGACAGGCAATGTTATCAGTTTTGTTAGAAATAATAGCAAATTTGCCATTTTTTTTTGCTTAAATTTTTGGTAACGACACTCAAAACTTTTTTTCGACAAGATATGACGAGGGAGATGCTATCAAAGCTTTTTCGCAATTCCCCCACAGTCCAGGATATTTTTCGGGTATTTCTGCGTGCAGGCAAAATGTTTGATGCCATTTTTTAAATTCACCTTCACTGTTAGTGCTAAGCTCGAGTTAGCTTCTCTCTGTATCCGTTTCATCAAATGGATTTATGATCCATGGTGGTATTTGCATCGTCAAAATATCTTCAAAAATGATTTTGAAGTCATCATGCAGGGCAATGAAATGTTGAACGTATATCTGAATACTGATATTTTAAAATAAAAAACACTTGGCTTTAAGTTTCACAAATAATATTGAATAAAAATTAACAATTACAATTAGTCAACTAGTTTCGGGTTATGGGCCCATTATCAAGACTGCAATGTTAATGTAATTGTTAATTTTTATTCAATATATTTGTGAAACTTAAGCCAAAGTGTTTTTATTTTAAATATCAGTATTTAATCATGTTTCACCAAGTGATAAGCAAAACCTTCAATATTAGTATATCTGAAATATTCCCATCAAGGCATTCTACCTGTGACAACGTACTCACTTCTACCGACACTGGCAAACACAATCATCGCTTCACTTTATTTTTCTTCTCGAAATTTCAGGAAACAAATGAGTAAACGTTTATCCTTGGCATTCGTCTTTGTATTGGTGAAAAATCAAACAAGTTCATGCAAGATTGCAAGCACACACGCCACAAGTCGTATTTCGTCCCTTTGTAAGTCTGAATATGGAATATGCTGTTTTGGACAAGTAACAGTCGCTGAACTTCTTGAAACATTATCTGCCTACATTGCAAGGTGAAGTCAAGCCAACATTTTAGTTCTTCAGTATCGAAACCAGATTAATTCTTGTGGACTCACGCTTACGAATTGTGTTCACACATTTTTTTGTCACGCCAACGTATACTCCCTTTCGAGTCTCCCGTGGACTCCTGGGGCTCCACCTGGACCACTTTGGGAATCAATGGTCTTAGTATATCCATCGCGTTTGAGTAGGCACGGAATGTCGAATTTTCTAACATTTTTTTCTTTAAGTATTAATGGGAATTCCATGTCCGGTGCAGATTTTGATTTGAATCATCATAATTTTTTCATATATCATATATTATCATATATATATATATATATATATATATATATATATATATATATATATATGTTATATATATATATAATTATATATATATATGTATATATATATATATATATATATATATATATATATATATATATATATGTACCTTATATTGGTAAATAATATATAAATACATATTTGTGTTCAAGTCAACTAGGTTTATGTCCCTTCAAAAAGAGTAGGTGTAGAAATGACTTGCATTCATCTTTGCATTATCCATAATTGATTTGTTTCCAAGTATTTCCATATATCAATTCTATGAAGTCGTTAATTTATTTAATTACATAACAGGGTTATCCCATATTTGCATAAAAATTTAAAGCAAAGCAAGTTATCGCTTTACAAAATACTTACTTATTATATGTTTTTCAAATCACGAACTAGTGTAAACAGAAATTGATTTCGCCATTTTATTGTTATAAATACTTAAACAACTTAAAAGTGATAAATGTGAGTAAAAATAGAATGTCAATATAATTTTGCACAGTTTATGTTCCTACGAAATAGGACTAAATTATTTTCATAGTATCAAAGAGTTGTTGATGTTTGGTAGAATAGTACTAGGAATATGAAAAGTTCATATTATCTCTTATTTAGAAATATCTCTCCGAAAAAATATGAAAATTCAATTAGTAATAATTTATTAAAGCATTATATTTTTGCATTTAATTCAGAAAAATGAGTTTAAAAAATTAGGTGGATTAATGAGCATTTCATGAAAAAAAAAACTTTCGGCCCTTCGTAGTGTGATAAACTTCTTCTTATGCTAGTAGGACTTTTAAGGATTCTATCCCAGGGGGTACAATCACTGAAAATACATTTTAACGGGGTACCCGACGAAAAGAAGGTTGAGGACTACTGATCTAATTGAACACCCCTTGGTGAAGTTGCACACCGCTTGGTGTAGTTTCACACCCCTTTGTGTAGTTGCACAACTCTTGGTATAGTTGCACACCCCTTGGTGTAGTTGTACACCCCCTGGTGTATTTGCACACCCCTTGGTGTAGTTGCACACCCCTAGGTGTAGTTGCACATCCCTTGGTGTAGTTGCACACCCCTTGGTGTAGTTGCCTATCCCTTGGTGTAGTTGCACAACACCCCTTGATGTAGTTGCACACCGCTTGGTGTAGTTTCACACCCCTTTGTGTAGTTGCACACCTCTTGGTATAGTTGCATGCCTCTTCACGAAAGTGACTCCCATTTCTTTTATCGAATTTCTCTCAAAAATCGTTTAAATATATGACGAAAAATTCGATCATAATTACTAATTCTAATATCTCAGCGGAATTGTTGGGTAACATATGACGATCACAAGTCTCTGATTTGGTACTCTGATCGAATTCAAAGCATTTTTCTCAAAACAACCCATGATAATAGGTTTTTGGAACAGCAGAGCTAACCCAAATTGACCTGTAAAATTTACGTTCATTAGACAGACGCTTTGACCCCCATCCCCCATCATGATACCATAATAAAACACTTCATGATACAGTGTCATTCTCCTGGTGCATTTCATCAAAGAATGAAGAAAATATCGTTGAAAAATGGACCCTTCTGTATCAGGGATTGGAAAGTGTGGCCCATCATTAGAAAAATGTTGCCTATCCAACAGCAGTAGTATAACCGTTCACATGATGGGATTATATTTTCATGAAAAGAATTGACAATTTTAATTCTTTTTCTGATATTAGAAACAGCCAATATTTTTATCAGTCAAACCTATAAAATATAAACATATTTCTTGATTTTATCGTATATAAAGAACACTTTAGCTTTCAAAACTTTGAGAGGAATTAATGAATATAACTCCAGAATATGTCAAAATTATTCTACATATGAAAGCAAACAAAGTATTGCAAGCTTGCAATAAAAACCAAGAAAGAAATGTTGGAATTGAAATAATACATATACATAAAAAAACTATTGTTTATGAAATTGGAAATTTTTTTCATTTTCGAATAATTTCATATGCTGTATGAATATGGTAATACTATTCTAGAATATTTAAAAACACTAAACTTTTTTCAATCTCGAAATTGTTTCTTCTTTAGCGAAAATCAATTTTAGTGATGAAAAAAAAAGATTGAACATGAAAACACAATCTCTACTGATTCGACACATTAATTACTGAATTCTTAACTGCGGACCTATTTGGCAGGTGTATATTGCAATCCAATATTTCAGGTGAGCCATTGGTTGTTTACAAAATTCCAAAATCAATGAATTTTTTGCCGTAATAAACAATTGTGACATGGAAAATTTCAAAATCAATAAATTTTCATTATTACCATTATTGAAAGGTAAAAAAAAACTTCTTGCTTAAAGATAATCATATAATTTGCATAAAAATATTCTAGAATATATTTCTTATCGTAGTAATGCTCAAACTGTTCAAGAAAAATGTTTCCATTTATTATACAACATCATAGATATAAAAAGTCATTAATATTGATAACAAATGAAACAATTTATTCTGAACTATATACAAAGGTTTAGGATTTTCACATTCTTGAATTGACGTTTCGCCACGACATTCGTGGCTTTCTCAAAACTTTTTTAAAAAGTTTTGATAAAGCCACGAATGTCGTGGCGAAACGTCAACTTTTTAATAAAATTGAGTTTTTGAGATTCAACAAGCCTGTTATTGCTAATAATTATCAAGAGATTATATATATATATATATATATATATATATATATATATATATATATATATAATAATCTCATTTGAATAAGTTGCGTAGTATCGATTTTGAAAGGTACATTGAATAAAATTCTATTTTATATCTTGATATAAGATATAAATTTCATGATACAATTTACAATTGACAGGACCAATTCATCATGACCTCCCCATTTACATGTTTTACAATTCGGATGTATTTCCTGTATTTAAGAGAAGTGATCCAGATTATCGACAAGTGATGAAATTGACAACGATGAGTTCTAATTTTGCCAGAACGAGGAGAGTAAGACATACTTGCGGTGGGTAATAAACGAAAATTTCAATAATATCTAATAGAAAACCAATTCCGAAAACGTGTGGACGCCTGGATAATGCACAGTGGGACAACTACAATCTCGAAACACAAAAGTACTTAGATATTGGAAGATACACTCAAACTGAAAGAAAGAAAAACTGTACGCAGATAGATATGCTGTTTGGGAGAAATTGTTTCCGCTTTCCCGATATAATGAAACTGAAGATATTTGTTACTGATTTACGCAGGTCTCTTTAAATCATCTCAAGGAAAGTTAAGAAATCACTTGCATGATTTGCATACTTATTTATTTTTCCGTGCAATTCAAGGAAAAATGATAAGTTTTGTGAATAAAAGAATTATTTCAGTTACTATTATCCTTATTAAATTTTTATTAAAGTAAAAGTTTTCTCATTTTTCTACGGTTTATAATGCTGAATATATTATCAGTGATACCAGTTATTACTGTTAAAAGTTCACATTACATTCAGAGTTTTTTCAACATTTGATTGCCCTAGAGAGTTTCCATAGTCTTTCATTACGTTGTCGTTACTGTAAAAATAGGTGAAGATAAGTGTCTGATTCCATAAACTTATTTTATAAATGTGACTTAATTTAAAATTTATTATTGAAGTTAAACGCAATCTAGGATTCATAATGCTCATTTTGTTGTTTTTTTTTATTGATTCCATATTTGAATTATATATATTACATAAAGTGAACAAGGAAAATTCTTTAATAATTTAAAAAATTATTAAACAACTTTCCAAGAAAGCTGGTTATACGTATTCAGCAACGTAAAATCTGCATTCACACTCGAATGGTGAATTATCGAAATTGTCATGTTACCCCGACTCAAAATCTGCATACAGCTGGTTCGATCTTATTAGATCTCATCAGTGCAGCGTATTTGACTCGGAGTGAATTAACGAATTTCTAATTGTTCCCCAATACAAATCGTGGGCAGTAACACTGGCTGGATAACAATCCAGAGCGCCATCCCACCAAAGATATTGGGAAACAACCATTCACCGCTTAGACTGAAAATGCAGAAATTCGTCGCTTAAACACGTACCTCCTAATATGAAGATATCTACTATACAACAGTGGGTGTATATGATTTCAAATAAGCTGCACTGATGAGATCTAATAAGATCGAACAGCTGTATGCAGATTTTGAGTCGGGGTGACTTGACAATTTCTATAATTCACCATTCGATTGTGAATGCAGATTTTGCGTTGCTGAATACGTATAACCAGCCTCCTTGGAAAGTTGTTTGATAATTCTTTAAATTAATTAAAGAATTTTCCTTATTCACTTTATGTAATGTATGAAATTGACCATGGTCGACTAGTATGTTTTTCATGATTTGATTGTTGTATTTTGCGTATTAAGCGACTAGAATATTCGGAGCGCGCTCTCGTGAGTATATCAAAGGTTTTAAATCACTATGTTAGTGTGCCTTGGAATCATATACACCACTGTTGAGAGTAGATATCTTCATATCAGGGGGTACGTGTTTAAGCGACGAATTTCTGCATTTTCAGTCTAAGCGGTGAATGGTTGTTTCCCAATATCTTTGGTGGGATGGCGCTCTGGATTGTTTATCCAGCCAGTGTTACTGCCCACGATTTGTATTGGGGAACAATTAGAAATTTGTTAATTCACTCCGAGTCAAATAAGCTGCACTGATGAGATCTAATAGGATCGAAAACAGCTATATGCATTTTTTGAGTCGGGGTGACTTGACAATTTCTATAATTCACCATTCGATTGTGAATGCAGATTTTGCGTTGCTGAATACGTATAACCAGCTTCCTTGGAAAGTTGTTTGATAATTTTTTAAATTATTGAAGAATTTTCCTTGTTCACTTTATGTAATGTATGAAATTGACCATGGTCGACTAGTATGTTTTTCATGATTTGATTGTTTGAATTATATATATGTAACAACCTCATGAACTCAAAATTTGCTTACCAATAACTGGTTCTAGAAAAGAACAGATCTACTAAATCAAGAAACCGGTTATGAATAATCAGTAGCATAGATTAGACTGTAGGTACAAAGAGGTGAATGAATGGTCATACATGTTTGAAGCTAAAATGATCAATATTCATTTGAAAATTGAAAACAAAAGTTTTTTAAAAAAGCATTTGAATATATTGAAAAATTAAATTTCATCTATTTCAGATAAAACATCTAAAAAATTTCAATTTGCGGTGTTATTTTATTTTATTTATTCATGGATGATAGATAGAAAGTTTTACAATAAACATACTAAACTAGCAGGTTGTTAGTATGTGAAGCGGATACTTTTTTTTCCGTTGGAATTATCAATTTTTTGTTTGAAAATTTCATCAAATTAGTTATGTCTAACTCTTCATTTATCATATGTGGAGCTCTCGCGCAAAACCCGCTAAATCCCCTAAGTCAAACTTGTGGAAATTGCAAAAAACATATTGCAATGAATGGAATATGGTTAAACGTTTTACTGTTTTTCTCCTTTCTATTCTGCTGATTGTTTAAGGACGTTTTTTTGAAAATTATTGCTGTTTTTTCAAAACCTCTTTTATTAATTAATTTTTTTTCTGGATTAAGCGGGTTTTGGTTCAAATATGGAGTTAAATAGGACATTTTTCTTTAATTAGCAGTGTTTGGTTCCAATTCAGGAAAATATTAAACTTAACACAAATGCTTTCACATGTATGAAAAAATATTTTCTCAGTCATTTCTTAACAAAAAAAATATAAATATAACTTTTTATAATTTTTTTTAATTAGATATGTACGTCATTTTCTTCTGCGAGCAATCGCAAGGTTTAGCTGTATCATCTTCCATTTTGTTGTATGGTTGCCTATGTAGTAGATCATTGAACGAAGCCAAGTTTCGTCATTCTTCCAATCATCTCCAAAGAGATTAGTTAATAGATTTCCCAAAGATTTTTTTTTCTCGGGTATGCTCCTTTGACTTTCAAAGTCTTCTTTCCTTTCAAGTCAGATTGGAGAATCCCTCTAGACTGTGGTTTTGTTAAGGTGGTATATTTTTCCGTACCAGTTTCAGAAACCTGAAGTGCTGAAAGCCACACACAGAAACGTTTACCCGAAGTGTGCTTTTTCAAGCTGATCACTTTCATCTCAGCAATTCCATTAATCTT
>JARQZK010004684.1:0-22775 GCA_030704885.1 Cynegetis impunctata
AACTGAATCACAAAATATTTGAAATTTAAAACTTAAGAGAATTGATACAATCCTGCTCGATAGGGCCAAAATGTCGTAAACAGACTTTTTCTTTCTCTTCTCGAAGAACCTTATTTTGAATATTTTTTGACCAAATTACAAATATAATTTATCGGTGAGATGCTCACTAAAATTTATGACTAACCAATTTTCGGCGTGGTTAGTCGTCATTCACCACCACTTCACTGAAACAACACTCTTCGAGCTGATTTAAGCTGTGTCCTTTATAATGTTCAAATTAACGTGTAAAAACGTTGAAAATAATATAATTCTTATTGCTAAAATGAAAATCCGACCGAAATGTCAGTTCTACGCATGCGCGACTTCAGGGGCGTGGCTATGATCGGGAAGTCGGCCATTTTGCGGATGGCGTCCATTTTCCAAGATGGCGGACCACGGTATTATCGTACTTTGGAACCTGACCAACAGATGGCGTTCCAAGATGGCGTTTCAAGATGGCTGACAACAGTAATATCGTAATTTGGAACTTGACCAACAGATGGCGTTCCAAGATGGCGTTTTCAAGATGGCTGACCACAGTTATATTATCGGTAATTGCAGTAATTGACCAATCAGATTTTGGCGTTCCAAGCTGGCGGTGTTCACGATGATGACCACAGTAAGTTATCGTAATTTGAACTTTGACCAACAGCATGGCGTTCGCAAGATGGCGTTTCAAGATGGGCTGACCACGAGTATTATGTATTCAGAACGTTGACAACAGATGGCGTTCCAAGATGGCGGTTTTCCAAGATGGCTGACCACAGTATTATCGTAATTCAGAACTTGACCAACAGATGGCGTTCCCAGATGGCGTTTCAAGATGGCGGAACCACTGTATTATCGTAATTAAGAACCTGGCCACCAGAGGGCGTTTCTCATCATTCAGAATCTCGCCAAACAGAAGGGCGTTTCAATAGCATTCAAATTTGAATGTTTGACAATATGACAGTTCTATGCTCTGAGATATCTATGGTTTCAAGATGAACATTTGACCCGTAACGAATGAACAGATGGGAATGACGTATGACAGATCTATGCTCTAAGATATCTATGGTTCAAGATGACAAAATTTGACCGTAACGAATGACAGATAGGATGACAGATATCTAATGCTTCTAAATATCTATGGTTCAAGATTACATTTGACAGTAACGAATGACAGATAGGATGACAAGTTTCTATGCTCTAAGATATCTATGGTTCAATGATTACATTTGACAGTTACGAATGACAGATGGGATGAACAGTTCTATGCTCTAAGATATCTATGATTCAAAAATGACATTTGACAGTTTCTATGTTTCAAATCCAAGATGGTGGATGCCGCGAGGGCTATGAGAATAACCATGGGGGCCTAGAGGACTGAAATTGTAGATGGGGGCTTCCAGGTGTCTTTCGTGCAGGAATCAGACGGACTGAGTTCGAATATATTAGAAATATATGGAGTCTTCATGGAGGCCCTTGATACACTTATACAAATTTTAACCTTTCTTTTCGTTAGCTGACTTATTGTATTCAATATTTGACGTATAACAGATCTATGGTTTAAATCAAAGATGGAGGATCTATGGTCTTTCCTCTTTCAAATCCAATATGGTGGATTACAGGTGACGTCACGTACCAAGTTCATTTTAAAAAAATTCAAAATGGAAATAATCGAGCTCGGCGTTTGAACCTCTATATCAGAAGTCCAACACTATCAAGCTTAAAAAAAAAAAACATAATGAAGAAATCCACATGTAGAATTGAACCCAGTATATCTGTATTTTAGGAGTCCATGACCAAGCTTAAAAAAAAATTTCAAATTAAAAAATCCAGCGCGAGGATCGAACCTATATATCAGAAGTCTAACACTATCAATCTTGACAAAAAAAAATTCATACTGAATGTAGAATTGAACCCAGTATATCTATATTAGGAGTTCAACACTATGTTCGATGCTCTTAAAAAAAAGTTTCAAATTAAAAAATCCAACGTGAGGATCGAACCTCTATATCAGAAGTCCAACACTACCAAGCTTAAAAAAAAATGTTAAATTAAAAAATCGATCGCGAGGATCGAACCTCAATATTCAGAAGTCCAACACTAATCAAGCTTAAAAAAAAATTTCAAATTAAAAATCCGAACGCCAAGGATCGAACCCAGTATATCTATATTAGGAGTTCAACACTGTTACACAAGCTTAAAACAAAAATTTTCAAAAAATTAAAAAATCCAGCTCGAGGATCGAACCTATTATAGTAGGAGTCCATAGCATTCACTGCTCTTTTTAAAAAATTCAAAATTATAATAATTATATTTTCAGGCTAAAGACAACCAACATATATATGGAAGTAGGGTGATTTTATCTTGAGTTCGGGTTTATACATTTTTTCAATCGCCGAAATATTGCGATGTATATTCAAACAATAATGAAATATTAGTTTATTATTTAAGAAGTCGTGCATCATTGAATATTATTTTTTGCTTCGTTAATTTTTTGATATCTTGAGTAGTTAGCATGTTTAAAAATACATATGTGGGCTCATTCGGAGACTCGTGTGGGGTCATCTTCAGAGAGTTGGATATCAAGTTACCTTTATTTCATTGTTATTAGAAAGACCGTGGTCTGTTCACCAACAACGTGTTGGGTTTTACAACGTGAGGGTTGGGTTCTACAACGTGTTGGTTTCTAGAACGTGTGAGGGTTGGGTTCTAGAACTTGAGGAGTAGGTTCTACAACGTGAGGGGTTAGGTTCCTCCAACGGGTCCATTCACAACGGGTCCGTTAACGGTCCGTTCACAAACAGGTCCGTTCACAACGGGTCCGTTCACAACGTGCTGGTTCTACAACGTGTTGGTTCTACAACGTGGTGGTTCTACAACGTGTTGGAATCTACAACGTGTTGTTCTTACAGCGTAAGGGTTTGTTGGAATATCAATCAATAAATAGTGGTGATTTTATTCGAGAATTCCGTTCATATATTCACATGACCATTGAAATTTATGCAACCAACAATACATCGTTTGAATTCTGTTATAATTCACCACTTATGTGAATTGATAAAGTAATTTATATTCAAGTATAAGTACATTAAAAATATTCAATGAAAAAACATATTGTTAATGAAATAACATACAGAGCATATTTCAAAAATCAATCATTAGGTTTAATCTATAATTTATACTACCTGTTTTACGATGATTTCGTTCAAAACGAAGTAAGTAAAACCTGTGTATCATATCAGATCTATATGAGAAATAAGGAACGAAATAGTTTACAATCATTTTATTACGTCAACATAGATATATATATATATATATATATATATATATATATATATATATATATATATATATATATATATATATATATATATATATATATATATATATATATATATATATATATATATATATATATATATATGCAAAGCATTATGTAGATAAAGCGAAATAATTTCATTCTACTTATATAGAAAACAACAACACATATACATAAGGTTCAAATGAAATAATTTCATTCTGTTAACATAGCTATATACAAATCCATATACATAAGGTTAAAAATTTCTATTATATAAAGCTCTTCTCTTCCTCTCTCTCTCTCTGGTGTAAATTAATAATGAATATTACTTACTTCATGATCAATGAATCTTTTCGTATGAATCTTCAATAATTGACTATGAAGTTCTATGGTATAAAATTTTAAGATCTTGTATTTCACATCAATGCTCGTCCTATGTAGGGTATTGATATCCATAGGGTACTGTGTCGGTGGTGTATGATTTAACCCTTTTATCATCATTTGCTGATAAAGCTATTTTAGATGTTTTCTTGGATGTAACTTTATGCTTCACTGACTGGATGGAATTTTGTTCAGTGGTGAAAATTTCTTGGTTGAATAAAGCACGTCTGTAATCGTTGAAAGTAATTGTTGCGAGCGAAGATTTTGTAACACCTTTAGCAGTCTTTTTTTCACTTTGGTTGAGTAATCTAAAGGTGTACATCTTAGACCTCAATCCAATGAACTCCACCATGATTCTGCCTTCATTTTCATCCTTCATTAGTCCTACAGATATCAGAGTTAAAGATCACTGTCATTTCACAGGGCGTTATCGGGGTCCTGCACACCAAGACTGTAATTTGAATTACAAAAACAGACAGAATATGGCCGTGGTCCTGCATAACCTCAGTGGATATGATTCACACTTCATAATAAAAAATCTTGTGTCAGATATCGATGGTAGAGTTGATGTTCTACCGATCAATAAAGATCGATACATAGGTTTTACGAAACATCTAGCAGATTCATTCATTTCCTTCAGATTTATAGACGCATTTAGATTTATGTCAACAAGTATAGAGAAATTAGCCTCTTTTTTGAAACCTGAACAGAAAAAAATTGTCAGAAAACATTATCAAGATGACGAACAGATTCAGTTATTGATCAGAAAAGGGGTTTTTCCGTATGACTACATGAATTCATGGGACCGACTTGACGACACAGCACATCCATCACAAGAACAATTCTACAATCAAACTGACTGACACAACATTTCAGACGAAGACTATAAACATGCTTTGAAAGTATGGGACTCTTTTGACTTGAAAACTATGAGTGAATACAGTGATCTTTACCTTAAAACTGATGTTTTGCTACTAGCAGACGTTTTTGAAAACTTCAGACAAGATTGTATGAACACCTATTCACTCGACCCTGCTCATTATTATTCCCTACCTGGTTACACATGGGATGCAATGTTGAAATATACAAACCAAAAATTAAAATTGTTGAAGGATATCAACCAGATCATGTTTATCGAGAAAGGGTTGCGAGGGGGTATATCTCAATGTTGTAACCGGTACGGAAAAGCTAATAATAAGTATATGGGGGAACAATATAATCCTAACGAACCAGAGTCCTATTTGATATATTTCGATGTCGTGAACTTATACGGGGCTGCTATGCAGAACTATCTACCCTATGACAATTTTGAATGGACAGACGAATATCCAACAGACCCATCCTTGATTCCTGACAAGTCAGAAGTGGGATATTTTTATGAAGTTGATTTAGACTACCCCCTAGATTTACACGAATCACATAAAGATCTCCCATTTTGCCCCGAGAAAATGATACCACCTTTATCCAAAAATAAACAACAAAAATTACTGACAACTCTGCACCCAAAAAATAACTATGTGTATAGATATTTGAAAAAATGTGTTGAAGCTGGTTTGAAAACAAGAAAAATTCATAGAGTACTACGTTTCAATCAAAAACCTTGGTTGAAACCATATATAGATCTAAATTCAAAATTACGGGCTGAAAGTAAGAATGAATTCGAAAAAAATATGTATAAATTGATGAATAACGCGGTATTTGGTAAAACTTTAGAGAATATTAGAAAAAATAAAATCATCAAAATTGTTAATAGTTGGGAGGGTAGATATGGTGCTAAAAATTTGATA
The DNA here is from genome assembly GCA_030704885.1 of Cynegetis impunctata. Lineage (NCBI taxonomy): Eukaryota > Metazoa > Arthropoda > Insecta > Coleoptera > Coccinellidae > Cynegetis > Cynegetis impunctata. The sequence continues at coordinate 5,497 of JARQZK010004684.1, forward strand.
GCTCTACCAAACTTCCACAGTTCTGTTATCATAGACGACATTGTTATAATTGAACTCAAGAAAACTCAGATAGTATTCAACAAACCTATATACGTCGGTTTTTCGATTTTAGATATTTCAAAAGCTTACCTTTACGATTTTCATTACAATTTTATCAAAACAAAATTCAATGATGGCAACATCAAGCTTCTTTATACAGACACTGACAGTTTGATATACCATTTCAAACATCAGAACATCTACGAGATCATCAGGGATAATGTGTAAAAATTTGATACGTCAGACTATGGTGAAAATAATGTTTTCGGTATTCCACCAAGAAACAAGAAGGTAATTGGACTAATGAAGGATGAAAATGAAGGCAGAATCATGGTGGAGTTCATTGGATTGAGGTCTAAGATGTACACCTTTAGATTACTCAACCAAAGTGAAAAAAAGGCTGCTAAAGGTGTTACAAAATCTTCGCTCGCAACAATTACTTTCAACGATTACAGACGTGCTTTATTCAACCAAAAAATTCTCACCACTGAACAAAATTCCATCCAGTCAGTGAAGCATAAAGTTACATCCAAGAAAACATCTAAAATAGCTTTATCAGCAAATGATGATAAAAGGGTTATATCATCATACACCACCGACACAGTACCCTATGGATATCAATACCCTACATAGGACGAGCATTGATGTGAAATACAAGATCTTAAAATTTTATACCATAGAACTTCATAGTCAATTATTGAAGATTCATACGAAAAGATTCATCGATCATGAAGTAAGTAATATTCATTATTAATTTACACCAGAGAGAGAGAGAGAGAGAGAGAGGAAGAGAAGAGCTTTATATAATAGAAATTTTAACCTTATGTATATGGATTTGTATATAGCTATGTTAACAGAATGAAATTATTTCATTTGAACCTTATGTACATGATGTTGTTGTTTTCTATATAAGTAGAATTGAATTATTTCGCTTTATCTACATAATGCTTTGCATATATATATATATATATATATATATATATATAGATATATATATATAAATATATATATATATATATATATATATATATATATATATATATATATCTATGTTGACGTAATAAAATGATTGTAAACTATTTCGTTCCTTATTTCTCATATAGATCTGATATGATACACAGGTTTTACTTACTTCGTTTTGAACGAAATCATCGTAAAACAGGTAGGTATAAATTATAGATGAACCTAATGATTGATTTTTGAATATGCTCTGTATGTTATTTCATACAATATGTTTTTCATTGAATATTTTTAATGTACTATACTTGAATATAAATTACTTTATCAATTCACATAAGTGTGAATTATAAAGAATTCAAAACGATGTATTGTTGGTTGCATAAATCAATGGTCATGTGAATATATGAACGCAATTCTCGAATAAAATCACCACTATTTTATTGATTGATATTCCAACAAACCCTTACGCTGTAGAACCAACACGTTGTAGATCCAACACGTTGTAGAACCAGCACGTTGTAGAACCAACACGTTGTAGAACCAGCACGTTGTGAACGGACCCGTTAACGGACCCGTTGTGAACGGACCTGTTGTGAACGGACCCGTTAACGGACCCGTTGTGAATGGACCCGTTGAGGAACCTAACCCTCACGTTGTAGAACCTAACCCTCAAGTTCTAGAACCCAACCCTCACGTTCTAGAACCAACACGTTGTAGAACCAAACCCTCACGTTGTAAAACCCAACACGTTGTTGGTAAACAGACCACGGTCTTTCTAATAACAATGAAATAAAGGTAACTTGATATCCAACTCTCTGAAGATGACCCCCACACGAGTCTCCGAATGAGCCCCCAAATGTATTTTAACATGCTAACTACTCAAGATATCAAAAAATTAACGAAGCAAAAATAATATCAATCATGCACGACTCTTTTAAATATAACTATATTCATTATTGTTTGAATATAACATCGCAATATTCGGCGATTGAAAAATGTATAAACCGAACTCAGATAAAATCACCCTACTTCCATGATATATTGTTGGTTGTCTTTAGCCTGAAAATATAATTATTATAATTTGAATTTTTTAAAAGAGCAGTGAATGCTATGGACTCCTACTATAATAGGTTCGATCCTCGAGCTGGATTTTTTAATTTTGAAAATTTTTGTTTTAAGCTTGGTAGAGCAGTGAACATTGTGTTGAACTCCTAATATAGATATACTGGGTTCGATCCTTGCGCTCGATTTTTTAATTTGAAATTTTTTTTTTAAGCTCGATAGTGTTGGACTTCTGATATAGAGGTTCGATCCTCGCGATCGATTTTTTAATTTAACTTTTTTTTTTTTAGCTTGGTCGTGTTGGACTTCTGATATAGAGGTTCGATCCTCACGTTGGATTTTTTAATTTGAAACTTTGTTTTTAAGAGCATCGAACATAGTGTTGAACTCCTAATATAGATATACTGGGTTCAATTCTACATTCAGTATGAATTTTTTTTTTGTCAAGATTGATAGTGTTAGACTTCTGATATATAGGTTCGATCCTCGCGCTGGATTTTTTAATTTGAAATTTTTTTTTAAGCTTGGTCATGGACTCCTAAAATACAGATATACTGGGTTCAATTCTACATGTGGATTTCTTCATTATGATTTTTTTTTTAAGATTGATAGTGTTGGACTTCTGATATAGAGGTTCGATCCTCGCGTTGGATTTTTCAATTTGATTTTTTTTTTAACTTGGTAGAACCATGGACTCCTAATATAGAGGTTCAAACCCCGAGCTCGATTTCTTCAATTTGATTTTTTTTTAACTTGGTAGAACCATGGACTCCTAATATAGAGGTTCAAACCCCGAGCTCGATTTCTTCAATTTGATTTTTTTTTTAACTTGGTAGAACCATGGACTCCTAATATAGAGGTTCAAACCCCGAGCTCGATTTCTTCAATTTGATTTTTTTTTTAACTTGGTAGAGTCATGAACTCCTAATATAGATATACTGGGTTCAATTCTGCATTCAGTATGAATTTTTGTTTTTTAAGCTTGATAGTGTTGGACTTCTGATATAGAGGTTCAAACGCCGAGCTCGATTATTTCCATTTTGCATTTTTTTAAAATGAACTTGGTACGTGACGTCACCTGTAATCCACCATATTGGATTTGAAAGAGGAAAGACCATAGATCCTCCATCTTTGATTTAAACCATAGATCTGTTATACGTCAAATATTGAATACGATAAGTCAGCTAACGAAAAGTAAGGTTAAAATTTGTATAAGTGTCTCAAGGGCCCCCATGAAGTCGCGCATGCGCAGAACTGACATTTCGGACTTGAAGTGGCCTAGAACGAACACAGCTATACTACTAATGTTTTTCATTGTACGTAAAACTTTCTATCTGTCTATCGCAGGAATGATGTCTTTTCTGGGTTTGCGTATCATATATAGCACAACTGTCTTTTGTCCACAAAGAAAATGAGAATCTCGTATCTGCGGTACATTATCTTTTAAGATGAAAATAATAACAAATTAAAAATAGAAAATAAAAATGTCATAGTTTCCAACATATGGTTATAGTAGAATACTTCGGTGGGCTTTAATTTTTTTAAAATTCGATAAAGGACTTTGTGCTTCTTGGCTTTGACTGTTATAGTCATTAGCTACCACATTCTTTCTCTATTCATACTAATTACTGGAAATTTTAGTACTCAGTACCAATTAGGTACATATCAATAAGATAATAGGAAAATACAAGGATACTACGCCAATGGACTCGAGGGACGTGATTTTTTCTTCTTACGCATACAGAATTTGAGCCACGGAGAGGATTTAAACACAGGAAATAACATAAGGGTAATACCACACCGTCTTTTTCTTATTATTAGGCCTATCATTTCGATATGTTCAAATAGCAACTCATATACTTCCAGGTTATTGAGAGCTAATAAAAAATTCAAACCATAGGGTTGGTTAAGTTTGATCAATTTGTTGATAGTCGACATAAGCTCCATATTTTGACGTCTGCTGTAGTTACTACAAGCTATTATAAGGTGATCAATTGTTACTAGTTCTCCGCACTCGCAATTTGGGTCTTCTTTCAATGTGATGTTATACATAATGTGGACAGATTGCGTGACCATTTCTTAGGAGACACATAAATCGAACAAACTTCCTTCGATTCTCAATCATTTTATACTAAGTCCGATTTGAAGGTACCGGATTAATGCATTCTAAGGTTGCACCCCTTGTATCCTCCTGAAATTCACGTTGCCATTTTTCCGCAATTGTCGTCTTCAGAACTGCGCAAATATCAGAGGAAACACATTTACTAATCTCTACTGCTTTATTTGCTCCCGCTTTAGCTGCTTTATCCACGAGTTCGTTAGAAGAGATACCCACATGAGCTTTCACCTATAGGAACTGTATGTCTATATTCTGTTGTCTTAGGTTGAATAGAGATGTTATTATTTCTTTATGAATATACGAAAAACTCATATCACACACTTCAGGTTCCTCAGTGAAATGAGTGCACTCTGGCTGTCTGAAATAATTATGTAGCGATTCAATTTACATTCTTGGGTACGATTCTCAGTGCCATCGAAATAATTCCCCGTGGAAAATAGAGAAGTAATTGTTCAAAGTTGATTGAATATAATCATTTCTAGTGGGATCATAAACTACAGCTCCAATTGGAGAATGGGATGATTTAGAGGCATCAGTAAATAATTGATAATATTCCAAGTAAGAGCTATGTATTATGTTCAGAAATTCCTCTTTCGCTCTTATATTATTGTATACACAGGTATATGAACTTTAGGAAGAATGAGAAGAAATTTATATTGCATAGTAAAGGGTGTTATATTATGCTCTGTTTCAAGAAAACTGAATAAGATTTCGCTGTAAAATAACAGGAGTATATAATTGGATGCGTTTTCACTATCCAAAATTTTTCAGTTAATGTTAAGGATATATAGTTCATGAATTTTATTTATTGCGACGCTACTGGTAGATATTTTTTTTGTGATGAATTTAAGTGTCAAATATTCCCTACGTTTACTGAGAGGAATTTCTCCGGATTCAGAGAGGATAACATCATTTAAGGTGCTTCTTAGGAAACCAATACATTTTTTCAAAGATTTTCGGTAGAGGCAGTCTATTAGTTTTAAGCTACTGAAACAAGCAGATCCGTAAAAAAAACAACCATAATCAATAACGAATCTTATATAGCGATAAAAGAGGAGGGCGATGTTTTGATCCGCACCCCAGTCGCTGAGACAGGTATCTGAGAACATTTCTCTATATTCTTTCTGATATAGTTGATATTGTAATGCCTGGTCCTGGGTGTTAAATTAAACACAGGTTCATACTATACTTTTAGTATTTATTTATAGTATTACTGAATATAGGCGTAGCGCTGAGCGCTCGGGCAGCGTGACGAGTCTATCTCTCAGTCTTACTTACTACTCCCGATTTCCTCTGGTTCTTATATATTCATATAGCATTATGTATACAACAACATGCTGATGTTGCGACCTTGCCCAGACGTGATGTTTACAGTAATAATATAAGGTGTAACCAAACATTTATGGAGTAACGTGACACTGACCTACTGATCTACTCACCACACCTCTCGGGCTAATTGAAAGAATTTTATTGAGGTTACTCGAGAAAATTCTGTCTCGTTTAAATGTATGATAATTTAAAATTTTCCTTTCAATTTCCTATGCATGGTTTAATTACCATATCCCTTCCTAGAGGTGTGCTGGAGGTAGTTATAATTACAATGACAATTTTTAAAGCAATTTATTCTACGTATAATTTTGTTCTATTTTTATGAACAGTTTCGGGTTTTTCGTCTTTACGGATTACTACATTAGGTTCGCAATCCTCAATCACTATATAGGGGCCTACATACACTTCACTGAGTTTATTGCCACTCTCGTTTCTTAACAATAACTTATCACCTTTTTTATAACTTATGGGTTTTAGTTTCTTGTCATGATTTGCCTTTCTTAATTCTTTGCTCCTTACCAAGTTCTGCCGAGCCTCCGTTTGTGCTTTTTGTAGCCGATATTTCAGTTCAATTGGATAATCGTAAGGATTATAAACAGGCTCGACTTCTCTCGTCAAATTGGTTGGCAATCTACATGTCTTCCCGAAAACTAATTCAAAAGGGCTGTACTGTGTTTCACAATGCACAGCATTGTTGAAAGAAAAACACCAGTATTGAACCCAGCTACTCCAAGAAGAGCTTTGTTCTGCCGTTAGCGCCCTCATGTATGCATTTAATACTTTATGCGTATTCTCTAATGCACCTATGCTCTCGTGATGATACGCCGTACTACATAATTTCGATATATTTAACAATTTACATACCTCGGTCATGGTATTCGATATGAATTCCGTTCCCCTATCCGTTGCGATTTCTTTAGGTATTCCAAAACGTAATATAAAATTATTCACGAACGCCTTTGCAACTGATACCGAATCTTTTGTCCTCAGCGGGTAAGCTTCCACAAATTTTGTCAATTCACATTGAGCAGTCAGAAGGTACGCAAATCCGTCATTATCTACTTTTAATGGACCGACAATATCAAGAAAAATTTTTTCGAACGCCGCATTGGCCGTGGTGGTCACGACCATCGGTACCTTGGTATGTTTACTGTGCTTATTCCTTTGACACGAATCGCATCTATTTATAAACCTTGTTATGTCAACCAGCATACTTGGCCAGTAATAATATTTTTTAACATTGTTAAACATCCGCTTGATGCCTGCGTGCCCACTAGTAGGCAGCAAATGGAAATCATTTAATATTAGCTTCTTCTCTTCATTGCTTACAATTTTCTTTACCTCTTTTATAATATTAATAATTGGACCAGTCCATGTGTCTAATTCATTAATTGCCGTTGCTAAATCCCTAATACTGTCTATATTCCGCTCTGTTTTAGTAATTAATATCTCCTTTATTTCATTTTCTCTACAGATGCTTTCCAAATTTCTCAACATTTCGTCTCGCGCCAATGTCGATCGAATATTTGGATTACTGTAGATTGTTGCAACGGCTTTATCGTAATATATATTTTCAAAGTTATATTTATTAGAGGTATCATCATTTATTAATTGCGTTAGGGATTTCTTACTTACAAAACATAATTCTGTAAAATTGGGGGGTGACTTTAGAATCTCCCCTATTCTTGGTTGATCCGGGCCTAAATCCTTAGGCGCTTTCGAGCCCTGGTCGATTTCTTCACTCCTACCTCTCCTATTCTGTGCCCTAGTCATAACTGCAATAACACTTTCATTCATTTTTTGGAGCTCGTTTGACGTAACAATTATTCTTGACAATGCATCCGCTGCACAATTGTCTTTGCCTCTGACATACTCGACTGTAAAGTCGTATTCCTCTAGACACAACCTAAACTTTGTTAAGCGACTAGATGGGTTACAATGACTGAATAAATACATCAGTGGTTTATGGTCCGAAAAAATTCTAAAAGGTCTGTTCCAGAAGTATGGTCAGAAATACTTAACGGACCATACGATGGCCAATAGTTCCTTTTCAATCGTTGAATAATTGCGTTCAGCTCTATTCAGTCCCCTACTCGCATAGGCTATGGGTCTGTTGTCGCTATTAGAAAGTATAGCTGAAATGGCTATACCCGAAGCGTCCGTTTGTAGTCTAAACTCGTTCTTCTCTGAAAAATCTGGATACTGCAAAATTGGTTTGGTGAGGAGTGCTTTTTTCAGCTTCAAAAATGACTGTTGGCATTCATCCGACCAGACGAAGGGTACGGACTTCTGACTTAATTTATTTAGAGGTGCCGCAATTTGGGCAAAATAAGGAATATATTTCCTGTAATAGTTTGCAAACGCAACAAATCTTTTAACTTCCTCTGCGTTAGTTGGTAGCGGGTAGTGTTCCAGTGCCCTAGTCTTCTCAGGATCGGGAAGTATTCCTTCTGGAGTGATAATGTGCCCCAAATACAGCAATTCCCTTTTTAGAAAATTGCATTTTGCAGGGTTTAATTTCAAGTTATATTTACGGAGCCTCTCCAACACTTGAACCAAGTTATAATTATGTTCATTTAAGTTACGACCGAAAATTATTAAATCATCTAAGTAGACTATACAACGGTGCCCTAGGCCCGACATTGCCACTGTCATTAATCTTGAAAATATGTTCGGTGATACTTTTAATCCCATTGGTAGGCGACGCATTCTGAACTGCCCTTTTTCCGTTAACAACGAAACTAGTGCAAGGTCTACTTCCCTCATTCAGCTCGACCTGATGGTATCCCTGACTTAAGTCGAGGGTACTGAAATACATCGCTCCACCTAGAGAGTCAAGAATATCTGTAATATTTGGCAGCGGGAATTTGTCATCCTTTATCTGCGTGTTGAGTGCACGATAATCGATAACAGTCCTCCACCTCTTTTTCCCTGAACTGTCCGCTTTCTTGGGCACAATAAGTAAGGGAGAGCTCCATTCGCAGGACGTTTCCTCGATTATGCCGTCTTTTAACATGACGTCTACCTGCCTACTTATTTCCTCTTTGGCACTGTGGGGCAACCTGTATGGTTTTTGTACACTGGTACCGCATTTTCCTTTAATGTTATATTTGCTTGTCCTAAAATTTGTTGTCGTTAACTTGTCATTTTCCAAATGAAAAATGTCGGCATACTTTGCGCAAATATTTTCTATGGATACCTGTTCTTTCTTACCCATATCCTTGAACGGTATACGTTTGAATATTTCCTTCACTCTCTCTACCGAGTTAGTCTTATTTTCAAATGTGCAACACTCAAATTCATTCACACTACGTAGTTCTGGGACAAAATTTCTAATATTCACCTCATTCTCCCTTGTATTCATCAGTCGTATGGGTATCTTGCCATTACGAACAGTCACTACTGCCCCTGCTACAAATACCCCTTGACTTAATTCATTCGCTACAATCACACAATCGCCTTCTGCTTCAGTTGGTACTAAATGTATCACCTCACATCTAGCCGGGATATTGACTACATTATGCGTAGGAGTCTGTCTCGCCCTCAGGTCTATTATTACGGCTTTACCATTGCGTTTGAGAGCCAGACAGCCCCTTTCGTAGTCTATCGAAGCTTTATACTTCGAAAAGAAGTTCTCTCCCAAAATAGCATCCGTTGCGCACGAAAGATTATCTAATACAAAAAATTTTTCTTCAAAAAATTCGTTATCAACATACAATTTTTAATTTTACATAACCCACTGAGACAATATTGCACCAGATTCCTTTTATTTCTATGTTGTGTTTAAAAATAGGAATACTAGGATGTACCTTTTCGAGTTTAATCACGCACAATGATGCTCCCGTGTCTACTAAACATTTTAAATCTACCCCATTTACTGTAAACGATACTTCATTCATACCAGAACCCGTAAAAATCCCATGCATACTAATCCTCTCGACTCAACTGCTTACTTTGCTTCACTTCTAATTCATTGTCCACTGCCTCACCAATCTTCCCGCTACGGTCATTCTCTTGGCCGTTTTATTGCTTGCACCCTTCTAGCCGTACCTCTATAATTATTGTAATTTTTTCCCTTGTCCTCTATAGGGCTGTCTCCTGTAGCTACCCTCGAATTTCCATAGTTATAGTTTCTGAATTCCCTATTACTATTCTGATCTCTACCGTTTCCGTCAAAGTTTTGGTTCCTGAAATTACCCCTGTTTCGACGGAAACCTCTATTGACGAATTGTCTGCCATTCGCCTCCCGACTGTCATATGCCATTACCGCTCGTTCCTCAGATCTTTCGGTATCCTCGCCTTCAGCTATCGAAATAGCATCGCGAAGGGAGTCAAACTGACGGGCTGCAATTACCGTACTCAACCTCTGGTCGCTAAGTCCATCAGCAAATCTCTTAATGGCTTGTTTCTCATTAATTGGTCTCAGGATACTATAAGCGTTAGGATTTCCTTCTGCTTGCGATATTGTCAGATTAACAAACAGATCTTCGACTTCCTTCCCAAAGTCCACCACTGATTTACTGCCTTGCCTAACGCTACACAATTTTGTTTGCAAGGCCGTATACGATTTTTTCGGAATAAGATATTTTTTCATATCTAAAAGCAAAAGTTCCACTGTACCATAACTCTGGTCGAGTCTCATTTTAGCGGCTGTTGACAACCTGGATTTCAAAACGAGATTTATTAGATGATTCCGATTTGCTGTTGGGCTTAACATGGAATCGTACAACTCTATACCGTCGATTAATTTACTAACGCTTTCTACTGTACTATCCATTGTTGGCAGAAGACTGCAGGCTATTTTCAAATCGAACTCCATGACCGCAGTTTTGTATTTTGTTGTCTCTACTACAATATCAGAAGCACTTTTTCCACTATTCGTATCATCAAAAGAGCAAAGGCTTACAATTTCTCGGAAAATACTGTTGATTCTTGCTTTCTTATCTATAACTAATTGAAGGTCAGATGGCTCTACTCTCCTAGTATCGAAAGATCTAAAATATTTATGGCACTCTTCATAAATTTTATTTTGATTCGTTTAATTTAGTTTCAACAATGTCTTCTACTTTCAAGCCGTCGTTTTGGACCAATTTTTATTAAATAAGTTCTTATTTCCTTCAATTTGTTACACAATAGATCGCAAGATTCTAAATCCATTCAATAAACCAATTACTCATAAAACAATAGTAACTTGATAGTGAGTCAATGCAGGTCAGGGATCAGTGTCATCAGATTACCCATGTTATCAAAATAGCAACGTTATAATAACAATAATGTCAATGTCACACAATTCATATTCATTTCAATGGCACAGAACGAGTGATAAAAAAAATTTCCATAATCTTAACTAAGAATAGCTCCAGCAAAAATAATAGTAATAATTATCTACAGCAAAAAAAATATAAAATTTTCCATCTAACTTAAATTATGGTTATTGCACGAACGAGGAACTATTAACCTACTACAATTGAAAATAATAAACTAGTGCTAAATAACCAAAAAAATATAAATATATATAAAAAGGGGGTCATCCTATTTCATACTTAAATTTAAGAAAGGAAAACAAAAAAATTATTAATAGTGTCTGTTCACTAGGGTAGATCCTACCTCAAACCTGCAACAGCGATGCTTGTGATTTTTGTAGCTCTGCTCGCTGAATTTCCTGTCTTGCCAGCTTCCTCATGTGGGCCAGGAACTTCTTCACTATTATCACAATAATTGCCAGCAAAATTATTATCAGAATTACCCCTAGCATCCCTTCTGTCCGTGTGATGGCCTGGGTTGCCTTCGCCGAATCGCCTGCTCCATTCTGGGCAATTATAATTTCTTCCCTATCTGGTTTACTTGAAGAACCTCCCATTTATGCCACACAATCACCACAATTTTCCACAATTTTTCTTAAACTGGCAGGATCGCCATGTAATGCCTGGTCCTGGGTGTTAAATTAAACACAGGTTCATACTATACTTTTAGTATTTATTTATAGTATTACTGAATATAGGCGTAGCGCTGAGCGCTCGGGCAGCGTGACGAGTCTATCTCTCAGTCTTACTTACTACTCCCGATTTCCTCTGGTTCTTATATATTCATATAGCATTATGTATACAACAACATGCTGATGTTGCGACCTTGCCCAGACGTGATGTTTACAGTAATAATATAAGGTGTAACCAAACATTTATGGAGTAACGTGACACTGACCTACTGATCTACTCACCACAATATGTTCCTTCCATATTAATTTTCGGTCCAAAAGTATCCCTAAAAATCTTACTGCGCTTTTATGCTCTAATGAAAAATTTCCTATGCTAACCTGAGCACGGTAACTTCAATGAGAAGGAGCATATTACAGATTTTGAGGTGGAGAAACAATGACCATGATCTAGTAAGAATGGAGAGAAGGCTGTCATCATAGCTCTCTGGAGGTCCTGTTTACATGATATTGTATTGTCATTGACACTATAAATAACAATATCGTCCGCATATTGAATAAGTTTGGTATTTGAATTACTTATTACTTTTTCTAACCTGTAATAATATATTACATATAGTAGGGGAGACAGAATTCCACCCTGTAAACCGTGACATGTGACACGAGGACCTTCTGTGTACTGTCCTATTCTTAGAAATAATTATCTATTGCTATAAAGGTTGAAAATCAAATCAGAAAAACGAGGGCTCAATCCAATTTCCATAATTTCTTGACGAAGTACTTCCAGAACTACATTGTTGTAAGCACCAACAATATCTGCAAATACAGCTGTTAGGATTTTTTATGTGTGAATGTTATGTAAATGTCGTTGACCAAGTCAAAAATGTTGTCGTAAGTACCGTGATTTTTACGGAACCTAAATTGAGTTTGTGGAAATTTGCCGTGATATTCCAACCATCATTCTAGTCTATACTTCACAATTCTTTCGAACGTTTTCATTAAGCATGATGCTAATGAAATAGGCCTGTATGAATCTTTCTTATCAGGGTTTTTATTCGGTTTCAGAATAGGAATTATTATATATTTTTTCCAGTCTTCTGGAAATACTCCTGATTCTGATATATCATTGAAAATTTTCAACATAATTCTTTTAGCATTGAGATGAAGATTATATAGCATAATGTATTGAAAATTGTCGAAACCTGGGGCTGAGTTAGTATTACACTTGAGAGATCTTTCTAATTCCATAAAATCGATAGGACCACATACTAAATCCCAGTTATCTACAACCGTCAGATTCTTTTTCTGTTCAAAAACTCCTAATGGTGTCAAATTATTGAAAAAATTGTCCGTCCAGTCGCCTGTTACTACTGGATGGCGAAAAGTAGAAGAATCTTTAATTTTTCTCACAGCTTTTCAGACGTCGCTAATTGGAGCGTTTTTGTTGAGAGATGAGCAAAATTCTCTCCAACTTTCTTGTTTATTTCATTTGGTTATTCTTTTAACTATGGCCTCTTTGTTTTTGAAAAGCAAAAAATTTTCCAGAGTGGCATGTTGAGTGTAACGTTTGTATGCTTTTTATCGTTAACATCAGAACGACATTCATGATTCCACCAAGATTTACTGAATTTATCATTCACGTGGATATTATATATGGGAATACTTGTTTTCGCTGCTTTTAAAAGGTTTTGTGAAAAATAATTATATGTAACATGATTATCCCGAAAAGAAATTTCTGTACTAATATTGTTCCATTTCTTCAGAATTTTTTTTCCAATTGGCTTTCTTCGTATTGAACCTTCAAGAACGAGAAGTGAAAGTTGCTCTCGAAACATCAATATTCACCTCATATCTTATTACAAAGTGGTCTGATCCTAGTGTTACCTGATCCAGAAACCAACTAACGAGAGGGCATATAATTCTGTCTACCACTGTTATATCGACGGCTGATTTCTGTTAGGTAATGTTAATCTTGTAGGAGTTCCGTCGTTAATAAAGAAATTGTTATCTTCTATTGATGAGAGGAATACAGTGCCGGACTGACCGTCATTAGCAGAGCCCTAGACAGAATGATGAAAGTTGAAATCTCCACCAACTATTGAATATGGGCCAATAGAATTTAACGAAGAATTCCATTGTGGTTTATCGATCATATAATGGCTGTACCACCTTTACCATCACCTCTGTCCTTACGAAAATTATTATATCCTGTAAAATTGATTTTTATATGGGGTTTTAACCAAGTTTCAGAAATGAGACATATATCTATATTATTTTTAAATAAATAGTGTTTAACTTCCCCTTTATTAGAGTTCAATGATCTTGAGTTCCATTGCATTATTTTCAGTTTATTTTCCATTTAGCAGTTCTTTCACCTTTGATTTGATTAAACTTTCGTTAGAAACGTTTTCTATTTTCTGAACTGAACCAATTAAATCTTTCAAAAGAGATATGATAATATTATATATTATATTAATGAGATCAGATGATTCAAAAGAATGCACTTGAGAAGAGCTACTAGGAGGTTGAGAATCGGGACCGCATTATCTTCTTCTACTCTCAGACATACTCCGTTACCATAGAAAGAAGGACAATTATTAATTATTTCCACATGTTTTCTTTTTAGTTCAACTGCTGATGTTCGAAGACACTCCGTCTCTTGTTGTTTGTTAATGAAGGAAAGTTTCTGGTATTTCTATTAGGAACGTTATTACTGATTTCTGTGTGACGTATTGGCTGTCACCGTGGATCAGCTATTATTGAGATGCTCTATGGTTTCTCTATACGAAATATTATCAACCGCAATTTTTTCTTTAATTTTCTCTTGTTTTTAGAACTCCGGGCAATTTTTATTATCACTAGAATGATGATTTCTCTTACAATCATTAATACAGACCGAAATTTCAGCTGGGCAGTCTTCAAGATTATGTCGATCTCCGCACTTAGGGCAACTAGGAGTTGACTACGGCAATTGACATCAATGTGTCCAAATCTGAGGCATAATCTACACTGAACTATTCCTTTCATAAAAGGGTGAACTTACCGAATACATCTGAATATTAAAACTTTATTCGGGAGCGTTTGTCCCTTCAAAGTAATCAATATACTTGTTGTTGGGGCATATTCCGGCATAGAATTGTTGACAAATATCTTTTTGGTTAATCTTTTTACCTCTAAAATTTTGAAAGTATTTCTGAAAACTGGTTCAATACATTCTTTCAATTCATGCTCATTTATATCTAAATCTACGGATCGAATCTCTCCCTGCCTGTGAATCAAATATTGAGGTATATACGCTTCGGTGGGCATTAATTTAACAAGAATATAATTTTGAAATTAAATATACAGGGTAAAAATAATTGAATTGCTGATGCTTTAACAAGATATCAAAATTTTAAAAGAGATGGCAAGAATGTGCATATAGGAGTGAATATTTTAGAAGAGAAAGATGGATTATTTTCATCAGATAATATTAAAGTATCACAACAAACCTTTATAGAAAATCAAAAACAAAAATGTATATTACAAGATAGCATTCATATTAGAACTAATTTAGATAATGAATCATATGTTATTACAGAAAAATTGGAAACAAAAATTATGATATATTTACATGGAAATTTAGGGCATATTGGATCTCAAAAATTATGGTTAATATTCAGAGCAAATTATATAATAGAAAAAGATGAAATAATATCAAAGAATATAACTAGTAAGTAAATGTGGAATATGTCAATTAAGTAAAAACAAAAAATAGTGAAAAAATATTTTTCAAAGAGTAAAATAGCAAATACTCCTTTAGATATAATAGCAATAAATTTTTTAAGTGAGTTAATTTCTACTCCAGATAATTTCCATCATATTTTAGTAATAGTAGATGTATTTTCAAAATTTATCAAATTATATCCATGTAAAAGAACAACAGCAAATGAAATTTGAAAGAAATGTTAATATATTAATGAATTTGGTTGCCCATGAAAATGTATAATTAGATAATGCTAATTACATATTTTAGAATAAAATTCGAAAATTTTAGTAAAAATAATAATATCGAATTGAATTATACAAGTATTAGACATCCAGCTGCTAATCATGCAGAAAGATATATAAAAGAAGCAATTAAATTTTTAAGAATTTCAGTAATGAAAAATCATAATAATTGGAAAGAAAAACTAGATGAATTGAAAATTATATGAATTTAGTTCCAAATACCATAACTGAGATTAGTCCAACAGTATTGATGAAAAACGAAAAACCTTTTAGAAAATGGAAAAAATATTGATTATGATAGATTTATTGAAAATGTGAATGTTAAATTGAAAAGGAACGCTGAGAAATATATCAAGAAAATGAATAAACAGAAGAAAAAAAAAATTGAAATCAAGAGAAGGGATTTTGTAATAGTTAAAGCTCTAAGAGTATCAAATAGAGAAAAAAATAAACGTGCAAAACTTATGTTTCCTTTTGAAGGACCATATGAAATAGAAAATGAAAATCTAGAAAATAGCTATTCATTGAAAGATATTAATACAGAAAAAAATAAAAGGTATAGGAGTATACCTAATATGATGAAACCGTTGTACAACATAGCGAGTATATATAAATATAAAATAAGGGCATTCGAGACCTCGCTACGGTCGTAGGCTACATTTGTGGGAGGGATTAATTTATAAAAAGATTTAATGGAGAAAATAGATTATACTCCAAAAACTATTATAATCATACGAATTGAAAAGAGAATTGAGCGTCGGATAAATAGTGCTATAAATTTCTGTTAGAATTCATATTCTGAGAAAGAGAATATTATTTTTTGAAAAAATAAGCAAAAAAAACTCCTTTAAGAGTAGTAAGTACTTCTGTGATAATTCCTAAATGTCAAAGAAAGTGAGGCGGAAAGAAACAGTTCTATTTTAACATATGTTCAATTTTGATTATCGGACATTATGAAAATTTTATTGGGGAAACCTTATTTCTTACCACCTGACCATTCAAAATTTAATCTTGCGCTAAAATTAAGATACCTATATCAGAAATCTCTCTTCTTCACAAAAATCTGTATATGAGCAAATTATATAAGTTTAACAAATTAGTGACTTCTAGCCTCAAAGTTATAAGTAGATTATTGGAAACGAAATTATCAAAAATATTTTTGCTTGATCAGTTTCAACATATTCACAAAATGTTTTTTTTCATATGAAATATGTTGAACGCAGGTAACAGATGAATTTTTGCAAATTTTCTTTTGATAATTTCCAGAAAAACTAATATTGACTTCTAATTTTTATTATGAGAGAGTTCTTAGGAAATCAGAACTGTTTTTGTTTTTTGAATTTCAGCATATTCAACACTATTTCCTTGAGTAGGTACAGTACTTAAGTTCTCTATTTGTCTCTTGTATTCTTGTGGTACCCAAAATAAATTGAGTTGCAGTTTGCATGTTCTAAATTTTTGAATTGCCCTGACATCGTTATTTTACGTTTTCTTAGTTTCTCTGGAATGATTTCTCTCATCTCAAGAAGCATGTTGTGTAACGAGTTCGAACATCGCTCGTATCATGTCAGAAAACTGAGTAATATCTGGCAGCACGCAGCACCGTCTGTATAATTTTGATTGTGTAATCATGGTTGCCGAATGAATGTTGTGCAAACACGCCAGAATAAAATTAATCTTACATGTAGGTACGTTAAAAATCTTTTCAATGATTTTGATATTTTATACGTGAAAAATAAAGGTTTTGCATTTATTTTGTGAAAATCATTGAGCATTGGCAGGCATAAAAATTCTAACGACTTAATGAATTAATCGATTGAACTGAATCATAATTTTCATTCGAATATG
>JARQZK010004685.1:0-7500 GCA_030704885.1 Cynegetis impunctata
GTTATTGATGAAAATTATAGATTTTAATGAACTGATATCTCAAATGTTAAATATTCCGGTATGTCTGTCCATACTCCAAAATTAAAGAAATATTAGCAAACTAGGCTTATTTTACAAAAAAAAGTTTGGAGAATTGTACGTTTTTGATCGAATAGGCACCGCTCTGAAAATAAAATAATATCATCACGATTTTTTTATTTTTTTTTACTAAATATATAAAACAGTATTTTTTTAAGATTATTGGTACCTATATTTTTTCAGACACTAACGCTGGGTCCGTCATCAAAATATTCACAAAGATTCTCTTCTTTCTTTTCTTTATTTTCTGCATATTCCTTTTCTCCTTCATCCAGAACGAATTTGTAAAATTGCAAATCTTCGTTGGTTCTCCACTTTTCGCCGTAATGAGCTCTAAGCAAGTAAGGCAAGGTAGTAACTTTTTTTTTTCATAAAATTTTTTTTTGCATTAATAGTAGGGAAAATATCTTGTATTTTTTTGCCTCTTTTGCAAATTGATTGGTCAGCTCCAATACCACTTTTATACGTAGTTTCTCCTCGCGCTCACAGGTATTACATTAACTTCCATTTTTAACTCTTTAAATAATACTTTTGACAAATATTTTTATTTTCCTTAAAAACTAACTATGAAAGTACTAAAAAATAATCGTAGCACGACACTATTTGAAATTATTTCAATACTTCGTAAATAATGAAAAATTCAGTTACAGACGATATGATCACGTGGCCAAATCGCGTTTCCTATTGGCTGTTTGGAGATTGTTCGTTTTGATCCCCACTTATCAACGGATATTGTACGTTTTGAAACCAAACCCAATATTTGAGTGCAAATTACTATGGGAGATTTATTGTTTTGTAACTAAAAGAAAATATCATTATATTTTATCTGAATTTTTATGAAAAGTGGAGATTGTACGTTTTGATACTAGACCCCTCATATGAACTATAAATGTTGAATCATTAGTGTAAATTAATGGCGGATCATGAAATCTTCGTGTCGTTTTCAAAATACGTAGATTAGATTTATAATCCGAATGTTACGGTCCTGAAAGTGTGCTCGTTGTATCCTAAGCATCCAAAGATAAAGCAGTCATCGAAACATGAATAATCCAGAGACATTAATTGAAAAAACTTGCATTGCCTACGTATTTACAAAGGTTGCCTATTATTCATTCAAGGGTACAAATATTTAGGGTTTATACCCCCTCTCAAATGAGAAATATTGGTTCGTAGGATGAAATGCCCACTTGAGTCCTTTCCTGAATGTTGTTCTCAGATCAAAAAATGAAGGTAAGATATTGAAAATGGTATTATGCTTCTATTGAATCAAACCACTCGAGAAATAGTAATGAAATACATAGCTGCCAAATCTCTTAGTGCAATTATGTTTCATGAAATCACATGTGTTGTAAGTACACATAAAATTTAGTATAGAGTTATACCGAAAGCATGTAAGTAAAAATAATCAGCCACTATAAATTAGTTCAAATTTATTCTTTCTTAATTTAGTTTTTATATTAAATATAGTAGCGTACGCATAAATCAACATAATTCACATTTATTTATTGACTATACGTATTAGTTTCAAGGTACATAACAGGTCTAATTTTTGAAATGCTGGAAGTCTATTGTTAAAATTATAATTAACGGAAATGATCATCAGTTGCTAACTTTATTTTATTCTGATTTGGTAAAAAAGAAGTAAATGTTCCAGAATTAATTATTTCAATTTATGAATGTTTATGAGTGTCACCATAATTTGGCAGACACATAACCTAACCTGACACAAAGCTTGTTATCGCTAAATTATCAAAGAACATTATTATTATTGTATATATAAATATATATATAATATATATAATATATAATATATATATATATATATATAAATATAATATAGATTATATATATATATATATATATACTATTATTATATATATATATATATATATATATATATATATAATATATATAATATATATATATATATATATATATATATATATATATTATATATATATATATATATATATATTTTTTTTTTTTTTTGGATAAAAAACCAAATAAGTAAACAAATCATGTGAATAAAATTGATACTTCCTTCGAGTAAATGGCCACATTGAAAAAAAATACACAAGAACATCAAACTTATGAACATTTCAAAGACAAGATAATAAACTTCTGAAGACGTTAACAAGTAAACATCTGGGTTTTTAATTGAGACGGTAGATTGGATTGGAGAGATTCATTTAAAATTATGTTTATTTAATGCGGTTCCTGACAAAATACACAAAACTGGAATGACAGGAAATTGTTTTCTGAAATACCGAACAATCTCAGTTTAGCGTATTTTCAGAATTTCACGGTTATTTCTGCGGGGCATAATTCCACAAATACAATGGTCGCAAACATTTGCTACCTGATTGAGCAATTATTAGAAATATGAAGCATAAAATGCTTCTTTATTTTGTCTGTAATATGATACAAAGTCTCTTCTATGTCATATGCTCTACTGAACAGAACTACTCATAATTCTTTGTCCTTTCCAAACCAGGATTATAATAAGATGTGTACCATCCATTGATATATTTCAGCCCTCGTCCTCTATCTATAAAAATAGGGATGAAGGACCATCTCTCAAATATAATATTCGTCCTTTATTCTGTCAATCATTTTCAATAAATAACGTCATTTCAGTATGGTGAATATATTGCCATAAGAGGCTGTGTTTGAACGGAAGCGGCAGATAATATTTATGAATTTAGGAAATTACCTGTGGGTTTTACTCAGGCTATTGTGTGGATGATAATACTATAATACAGAGGACTGTCCTTTATTATTGTCATTGTGAGAGACGGATGTCTATTGGCTCATTTTGTCACGTAAACTGGTAGCCAATGGACGAATGCTACCAGCAATTGTTGTAATTGTCACGGATGTGTCATTCCGAAATGGCGGAACGTTATTCTTCATACATTTCATATTGTTCTAATATACGCCATATTATTCGATTTCTACTGAACTTTTGCTGAGATTTTCAGTTCCACTCTTACGGAAAAATGTATCCACCTTTGTTCAGAACATTGTACTTATCATGGATGAAGAAATAAGAATTGAGTAAATATCAATTTGATGAAAGTATAAATCGAAAACCACCGAATCATATTCAGAAGAAAGCAGTTATATTAGTTAAAATATTGAATTGGTAACTTAATAGGAATAAGTCCAGTTAATTTCTTGCTAAATAGATAATGTAATGCGGGAATATGTTAAGTGGAAATATGTTCTTCTTTTATTTCGTTGTGGGTATCAGCTAATGATTGTTTTTTAAGTTCGAATATATTTTTTGACGATCATCATCTAGACAACATAATCTTTTAAATATGCAAATACTTTCATTTCCCCTCGGCCAATTTTTTTATATCCATTTTGTGATCGCATATCAGACTTATATAATTCATATGAATAAATTGAACGATTTTACATCTAGGCTCAAGTGTAATTTAAATTTAACTCTACTTGACTGAATTCTGCACGTGATAGTTTTGGGAGAAACAGCTGGATATTTTGGAAGAAACGCATCGATAAATATTCTATTAGTTTCACAATTCGTAATGAAACGAAAATCAATGAATTTTAATATCTATCAACCTTACTCAATTTGAATGTCTGGTTTTCCGAGTTGAACCGAAAGTTTTCACAAAAGTGCAGACAACATAAAAAAAATCAAATAAACTATTTGAATCACAACAGATAGATAATCCTTTCACGATTAATTTTTACTTATTTCACAGTAGACAACAATCATTGTAAACGATACAAGATACCTACCTAACATTTAGAATAAATGAAATTTTATAAAATTAATTTAAAGTGTACCTAACTATTCATTTTGAATATCATGAGTTTATTCATAAAGGACAGTTATTTACCAAGGTTTAAATTTTTCGATGAAACCAGAGTATATCATCTTCCATATACTAAGGCATAAAATGTTTATTGTACTGACATTGTTGATGAAGACTTATCATTTCAAAAGTTGTATTACTGGTACAAGTATGAATCAAATATTGTTCTATCAAATCAAATCAAATGAAAATTTATTCAAAAACAAATATTCAAATTACATGAGTAACCCCAAAATACCCGTGTCACAAAAAACAAAGGTACTAGTATTTGAAACAAAATCTATTTCTTAATCTATCTTAAATCTAGGAAAATGATCTTTTGAACAATTTTGCAATCATATATCAATATACAGTTTGTTACCTAAACTAAAAGTTTGTGTGTGAACAAACTTCCCAGATTAAAATAACTCATGTAATATGGCGTTAGCACTAGCTGATACCTGAATATATAATGCTCAACAAAACTAAATAATTTAAAACTATACAATAATTATTATCACCATTGAACTGAAACATAATCCCAATGCAGAAGGGATTGGGATTAGAATGAGACCAATCTATATATATATATATAATATATATATATATATATATATATATATATATATATATATATCATATATATATATCATATCTATATATATATATACATATATATATATATATATATATATATATTATATATATATATATATATATATAATCTCTTGATAATTATTAGCAATAACAGGCTGGTTGAATCTTAAAAAACTCGATTTTATTAAAAAGTTGACGTTTCACTACGACATTCGTAGTTTTTCAATACTTTTGAAAAAATTGAAATCTCCTTGACATTTATTGATTTGAAAAAAATTGAATAGACAAAGACTGCTTGGTCTCGCTAAAATTTTTTTCCGAATATGGTTGTTCTTTGTTATTTATTACGTGCTATTCAGTCTAATATCAACATTCAAAATTGTTATCATTAGATGGCAAGGAAAACCACAGAAACCTTTACCTACGTAATGTTCGAAAATAAAAATAATAGGGTACTATTTATCTAACAACAAAGAAATTAATCGCAGGAACAAATTGATAACAATTTTGAATGTTGATATTAGACTGAATAGCACGTAATAAATAACAAAGAACAACCATATTCGGAAAAAAAATTTAGCGAGACAAAGCAGTCTTTGTCTATTCAAATTTTTTCAAATCAATAAATGTCAAGGAGATTTCAATTTTTTCAAAAGTTTTGAAAAACTACGAATGTCGTAGTGAAACGTCAACTTTAAAATAAAATCGAGTTTTTCAAGATTCAACCAGCCTGTTATTGCTAATAATTATCAAGAGATTAAAAATAGATCACAGGCAACAACAATTCGAATAAATAAACATATATATATATATATATATATATATATATATCTATATCTATAGTAAAAAGTAAATATTGGGGAATGCAGCTGGTACAATGAAAAACTCTTTAAAGTTGATCCAAGCTTTCGTAAATTTTATTGATTATTTCCATCTCCAGGGATTCTTACAACTTATTGTTGTTTTGAGCTCTTACATCTTAGGTGAGGATGAGTACATGGATGTTAAACATTTTTCAAAACTATTACTACTATTCCACACATAAACTGACATCAGCAACATAAATTGACGCAAACAAGGAAAAAATTACACACTTAGTAGTGAAATTGTAGTTGTACCACATCAAAATTAACTTAAAAACTCCTAAAAATCATTCACATCATGTCTATTAAGTAAGAGTGGACCAGGAAAAAGGGTTAGAGTATTTTATATTTTCCATTTTTATGGAAACATTTAAAAAAATGTTTAACATCCTTGTACTCATCCTCATCAAAGATGTAAGAGCTCAAAACAACAATAAGTTGTAACTGTTATTACTGTTTTAAATCTTTTTAGAATCCCTGAAGATGGAAATAATCAATAAAATTTCCGAAAGCTTGGATCAACTTTAAAGAGTTCTTCATTGTACCAGCTGCATTCCCCAATAATTACTTTTTACTTCATACTGGTCAGCCACGATTTCCTATACTCATCATATATATATATATATATATATATATATATATATATATATATATATATATATATATATATATATATATATATATATATATAGGGTAAGTGGAGGAGAAACTGCAACTCTACGAAACTCCATCTCTCCTCTACAGTGTAGGAGAGATGGGCCATGCCAACGAGGAGAGATGGACAACCATTCATTAATCTCTATTTGTCCTTAGCGCTGTATTTGCCACAAAACACACAAATTAAAGAAGGATGTACACCCCTCTTGCAGGCATCAACCACATATAAGGTACTTAATGCAATTATCTCTTTGTTTGTGAGTGTGTAATCTTCCTTACAGTCAGCACACTAATTTTCATTGTCTTCTAGTTCATCTTCAGTTTCTTCTTCGTCATTTAAAACAACTTCTTCATATTCTTCTCCTGAATCGGTGTCAAAAGAGGTCGATAGTTTGCGAGTCATTTTTGCTCAAGTTTTCCTTCTTCTGATTTTTTTGATTTCTTTCTTGCTTAGATTGGACGATATAGCATTGCAGGTGTTGTCTGATGAAAGGTTCGTTCTACTTCGGCGTTTTCCTAAGATTTGCTTACTTTTGGTTGATCAACGGCGTTTCTCTCCACGAGTTCTATATCCCGTAGAATCATTTCTGCAGCATTGGACACCGGATTGTTGATGAAGGCTTAATCCAAAAGCATATAAGGATTTAATGGGACTATTCTAGTGCAACGAAATGCTGATACTGAGTTCTCTATGGTCGCTGCCGTATTCCAAGATTTACCTAGTAATTTTCCAAATTGCAGCTTAGTTAGTTTACGAGAAGCGTCCGATTTCAAAAAACGGTTGCACGCATTATATTAAGGCCTCTTTAGGGATTTAAAAAACGCACAATCCAATGTATGTAAACAATGTGTAGTATGTGGCGGCAAACACAGCAAAATATTATCATTTTGGTCAGCGTATCACTGCTTCAATTGCTTCTGGCAAATTTTCCTCTGTCCAATGGCTTCTGGGATGAGCATCAACTTGTTCTTCTTTTATATACACAGGCATCTCAGCAAACTGAAAAATAAGGTCAAATAATGGACCGTCTAGCCTACGTGTGTAGGTCCATCTGTCTTCAGTTGAGAGGAGAGAAGGACCAGTGTATATTTACCACGTGTAACGTTAGATAAACTATTTATGAGGTTATACACATTCTTTAGGCAACTAATTATGTGAAACTTAAAAAAATATATACGTTTTACTTACTCCACGAATCACAATATCTTCAAAAATCTAGTCGCTCAAAACTTTAAGGCCCGAAAATTTAAAAAAATTATTAATTTTCACTTAGTTTTCACTCCAACGCGTTCTATCCGACTTCTTTTGCATAATGCCCTGTAACTAACGTTAATTTAATCGGGAAGGCGTTATCTGAATAAATCTGGAATTATGAACAGTGGTCCGTCTCTCCTGCCGGTCCAACTGTCCTCCACTTACCCTACATAAATATATATATATATATATATATATATATATATATATATATATATATATA
>JARQZK010004685.1:12500-15000 GCA_030704885.1 Cynegetis impunctata
CTCAAACGAAAAATATAATAATAAGTTATTCGAAAAATGGAAAAACTTTCTCAAACCGTAGGTATTTTATGTTAGTAATAACAAACCAGGTTGCCATATTTGTCTCTGTGAATTCTCCATGTATATGAATATATATATATATATATATATATATATATATATCTATATATATATATATATATATATATATATATTATAAATAGGGGATAAACTATTTGTAGGGACTGCAGCAATGTAAAAGGAAAACTCTTTGGAAGTTTTTTCCAAGCTTTCGGGAAATCGGTTTATTCTATCATCAGGGAGAATCTATCATGAGGATGATTACATAGATGTTGATAATACGATATAAGAAAAATTTGAAAATTATTGGTATTTGTTAAAAAATTAGAAAAGTTGATACATTTTTGAAGTTATAATTAAATTTCTGAACGAAATGACCAAATCGGTGTTCACTCATTTTTTTTTAATTTTCAAATTGAAGTTTGACATTATTTCGTTACGTTAAATTAATTTGATTTTGTGTTATTTTATATTAAGTGAAAGTTAAAAATAGAATAAATTTCACTCAAATGGCTTATATCTGTTTTTTTATTGATGGATTTATTGTCTTGATAAAATAAAGGTCCATTTATAAAAAAAGATCTTTTTTGAAAGATGTGATTCTCTTGCAAGAACAGTTGGTTGAAAAGGTAGTTCATCTGGTGGGTCACAATCATTGACATGTTTAAGCTAAAGCACATCTCTCAGCGGTGTTAAATCTACTATCACTCTTATGAGAAGTGATTCCTGTCTTTTAATATTCTTTTTGTTTTGGCCAATATAATTCATATCACAATCATGACAAGGGATATTATAAACAACAATTTGTGAGTGATTAAAAATAGGAATTTTGTCTTTTACTTTCGAATATATTTGTCTATTGAAATAACTGTTCTATTTGCAATTTTTGATGTTTTTCAAAAAGATTGAAAAAATTCTGGTCAGTTTAGGTGTTATTTCTTTATGATAAAACAGGTAACGAGGCCATAAAAAAATTGAAAACTTGGACTCATATCTGTAACAAGTTCATTATGAGAATTGTTATTTTGTCCTAGTAATTTCATTTTCTGATTAAGGATGTGCTAAAATAAAATTTTCTTGACTAAAGATGGTGGGTAGGAATTTTGTAAGAAAAGTTCTTGAAGCTTATTTCAAATTTTTTGTTATTAGAAAAGAATATATCAGAAATTTTGAGTACTCTGTTTCTTCATTTGTTTTAACAAATTCACTTTCATCCGAAAAGAAATTCAAAATACCTTCCTGAACTGCATGCTTTTCCTATACCAATCAATCAATATTATGTTATCAACCAATCGTATAAGTTTTGTATGAAGAAAAGGTACTTGAAAGAAATCTGAGTCTTCTGTTTCGATTGTGAATTGAATGAATGGAATCGTAACTATTGAAGTATCTAAAATTTCTGTTATACCATTTATTAGGTAAAGCTAATTATTATATCATCCACCAATATTTTTTTGATGAAAAATAATAAGTTGAAAGAGAGTAATGGAATCACTGTGTCTAGCAATTCATCCCATAACATCAGCTGCAAGAATAGGTGAGATTGAAGATCCCATTGGAGTTCAAAAGTTTGTCTGAAATATTTTCCATTTAATGGAAAAAATAGTTATTTTCAAAGAGAAATTTTATCAAGTTGAAAAAGTAATGTTTTTCAATGGGTGCAATGTCTGCTGATACGGTCCCAATTTTTATCTATTGCCCTAAAGGGGCAAATATCCAAGATTAAACATTAACTGAAAAGAGAGACAATAAAAAGAACAAAAAAAAAAGATATAAAAGACAGAATCACTTCTCATAAGAGTGATAGTAGATTACACCCTGAGAGATGTGCTTTAGCTAAACATGTCAATGATTGTGACCACGAGATGAACTACCTTCAACAAAACTGTTTCTGCAAAGAGAAAATCACATTTCTTTCAAAAAAACAGATCTTTTTTAGAAATGGCCTTTATTATCAAGACAATAAAATCCATCAATAAAAAAACAGATATAATCCATTTGAGTGAAATTTATTTTCTTTACTTTTCACTTGATATAAAATAACACAAAATCAAATTAATTTAACGGTAACGAAATAATGTCAAACTTCAATTTTGAAAAATTAAAAAAAAAAAATGAGTGACACCGATTTGTTCATTTCGTTCAGAAATTTAATTATAACTTCAAAAATGTATCAACTTTTCTAATTTTTAACAATACCATTAATTTTCAATGTTTCTTAATATCGTATTATCAAACATCTATGTAATCATCCTCATGATAGATCTCTCCCTGATGATGGAATAAACGATTCCGAAAAGCTTGGAAAAACTTCAAAGAGTTTCCTTTTACATTGCTGCGCAGTCCCTACAAATAGTTATCCTCTACACTAGTCAGCGACTACCCTCCTCTTATATATATATATATATTATATATATATATATATATATATATATATATA
>JARQZK010004685.1:17500-22660 GCA_030704885.1 Cynegetis impunctata
GATAAAAATAAACAACCACTCCCTGTTTTTGTGAAGGTTGCAACACTAAATACTCTATATTTTTTTGTACTTCAGATGAATGTAACCTGGAGTATTAAACGTGTAAATAAAATGGTTCGATAAAAATACCAGACATCTCAGAAGCAATAATATTGTACCTTATTTTATGATAATTCTGTTCAATACTTAGTAACTCCTCTAATCGGTTAATCTTGGTTAACTAATACATTCACGGTGTAGCCGTTGTGTTTGTTAATTTCTTTATTGTGAAACCTGCACACGGGCCTGTTGATAATGTGGCACCCATGAAGATCTGATTCATTGAAATTGATGAAGAGGAGGTCAGAAAATAACGTGGGACCAAACTGGAGGTTATGACGTGTGATCCTGGCATGATACGATAGGAGGTAACCCCAAAAGCTCGGTCCCAAAGTTCTATTTATCATATTTTGGATATTTCGTCGTGCCCTATCAAAATGGCATCTTCGCATTCGAAAACAATACAGAACATTACGAAAGATAATTGCCGGTTGTCAAGGTGTCGATTTGTAGTCTGGTAGATCTTATCAAAAATAAATATTACGCGTCGGAATAACAAAATTGGCTATTTCAATTCACGTTCTGCGTCTAAGGAAAGTTGATTTAAGGGTCAAATTCGAAAGAAGGTCGAGAACGATCTGATAAAATTGATTGAGAGAAGCCAAGTTCCGATTGCATGTCACGTTCCGTAACGGAAACGGAAAGTATGCAGATGGCATTGTTGTAGACATTTTACATGCACAGTTCAGGAAACTCGCGCCTAGTCCACCCTTAGTAGTTGGCTAGTTTTTAATTTGCGTCTTGTGGTATCCACCCACATGTAGATAATTAATTGGAACCGTACGAGTCATAAAACTGACTAATCAAGCATAGGAGGGAATATCCGGGCGAAAACCAGAAGGAATGAAAGCGAAAAAACGTCCGGTGATCGGGATTTGTTCGAGGCGAACTTTTCTGCTAGGGACGAGATAGTACTACTGCCTAACCAGGACGAAACCCATTAGATTTCAAGTGAAAGTTTCTTAGAATTGAATATTTTTATAAGTCCTTTCAGAAAGAAGATATTCAAAGCGAATGTCATCAATATCGAGTGGAATGAGTTTTAGTGAGCCAATGATTTACAAATGCATTGGTTTACTAATTTAAACATTGTAGATGAACGATCAATAACTAGCTCAGCTGTATACGGCAGACTGAAGACAGCACGTTGAGCACGTTCAACATCTTCATAAAGTTGGGACCATAGTATTGAAAAATTTATAGCTTGTTGAAGTATTTATTATAGACTACCTTCAGAAGTATAATAGAGGAGTCGCTTAAAAAGCTAGCCATGTATGGCATCGAATCACTCCGATTTTTGATAGGCTTGCACCTGAAGATAAAACGAAGATTCATACCACTTCGAGATTGAGTTAAAAGAAAGCGAGTGGATCTAATGAATTAAAAACATCGATGCAAAATTAGCATTGTCAAAATTATTAGGAAAAATGATTCGAAGAAGCAGGTAACTGATGAGTTATTGGAACGCTGTTCTTTAATACACATTACACTCCAGGTACTTACCGAATGGAAGCTAGCCAAAAAAAGACAAAACGCAAACAAAGACAAAACGCATGCGGACTGTTTCTTACTTCTTAGAGATGAATAAGTTCAATACCTACATGAATTAAACACAATGTAATATTTCTTCTTTCACTATTATATATTCGTATAATGATAACCAGGTTTGGAATGAATATGTGAAGCAAACAATATTTTTGAAATATAAATATATAATAGTTATATATATATATATATATATATATATATATATATATATATATATATATATATATATATATATATATATATATATATATATATATATATATATATATATATATATATATATATATATATATATATATATATATATATATATATATATATATATATATATATATATATATATATATATATATATATATATATATATATATATTTATATATATATATATATATATATATATATATATATATATATATATATATATATATATATAAATATATATCTTTAGATTCAAGTACTCCGTCCATCGGTGTCTTTATAGACCTGAAAAAGGCCTTCGATACTGTTGATCACTCCATTCTTTTAGATACACTAGAAGATATGGGTGTAAGAGGTATAGCAAACAATCTATTCAAAAGCTACTTAACAAACAGAACACAAAGAGTTATATTCAAACATTATGTGAGTACAGATATTAACATTAAATGTGGAGTACCTCAAGGAACAGTATTAGGGCCGGTGCTATTCATAATTTACCTGAATAACCTATTTCAACAGGAAACAACCGGTAAAATAATCAGTTTCGCGGACGACAGTGTAATATATTACAAACAAGATGACTGGTACAATCTTAAATTAAACATTGAAAATGATCTTGAAAAACTGAAAGACTGGTTCGACAGTAGATTGCTGTCAATTAACTTTGATAAAACCGTATACCTGCCCTTCAGTAGCCATGAAACATCTCTTCCAAAATACAGTCTGAATATTCACGAAGATTTTTCCATTAAACCTGCAAAAAAAATTAAATATTTGGGCATTTACATTGACAATCATTTGCGATGGAACCATCATATGGAGTATCTAACTAAAAAACTTCGTAGTATCCTATTTAGATTCAAACAAGTTGCACCATGGAGGCCTCGGTAGACCAGCGGTAAGGTGAACCTCCTTATACCGTTTGTAAACCGAGGATTGTGGGTTCGAGTCCCACCTCGCTCTTGGGTGTTGTGTATGTCCGGAATTTAGTGGTTATATATGATTAACAATTGTTGGGTAATGTACATAGTTTACAAGCCCATTGGCCGTTCGGAACCGGCGTTAAACTGTAGGTCCCTCGAGTTAAAAAAAAAAGAAAAAAAGTTGCACCATTTTTGAGCGTTAAATATAAGAAAATGTTATATCATGGGTTGGTTGAGCCACACCTAAACTATGGTATTATTGGTTGGGGAGGAGTGTCCGGAAGTTACCTACATGCCCTCGAGATCTCTCAGAGGCGATTCCTCCGATTGATGCTCAACAAACCTTCTAGATATCCAAGCTCTCTACTCTATACTGAAGCACAAATATTGGATGTTAGACAGCTGTATGCTGTTCAGATAGGATGTCAGCAATATAAGGATCAAAATGGACTTACTACTCAGAACCACAGATACACGACCAGATGGAGGAATAGATATTGTACATCAGTAGCATCTAAAACAATAGGTCAAAAAAGCTACTCCTATTTGGCACCGAGATTATTCAATCATCTACCACAAAGAATAATCGATGCAACTTCTTTGAAGAGCTTTAAAATCCAACTCTCCAAATTTGTGAAAGAGACGGACAGAGCAAGAATACGCAGAATGATAGAAGGTTGAATCATTGATAGTGAAGTGCAATAAAAGTTAAAAAAAAAAAAAATCTTCAATGTTTTAACTCATTTCCGGCCGTATGTCTTCAGGTGAAATTACTTTATACTTTAACTAAGTTATAATATTGTTGTGCAATAACCTTCTCTCATTTTTGTGCTTTTGTTCTAACTTTGCAATTCTGCACTGCATATTTTACACTTCACGTACTTTGTCATATTTCAGTGTTATATACTATTGTTCTGTGTTTTTGAACTGTTGTGATGTTCAATAATATATTATGTTTATGTTTTTGTTTTGTTAAAATTGATTGTTTATCACGCACAAGCTGCGTCAACAGCTTCAGTGATTCATTCTGTTTATTCCATAGGTTTTTAAAACATGTTGTCAATTTACTGTAAATCATAACTGAATGAACGTATTTATTTATTTATATATATATATATATATATATATATATATATATATATACATATATTATGTATATATATATATACTATATATATATATATTTAAATATATATATATATATATATATATATATATATCATATTATATATATATCTATATATATATATATATATATATATATATATATATATATATATATATATATGGATGAAATTTTTTTATTCAAATACTAAATTCCTTCGTACCTAATAATACATATATTTCGAATTGTTCTGATTGCATAGTTATTCATTGTTCCCCTTATATGTTTTCAGGTTACTATTGCTATCAGAAAATATGTTACATTGAGCACGGCCATAATAACATTGTTTTTGCTCTATTAAATTCTTAATCAAATTTGCTCTTCTGAAAAGATTTTCATTTTAAATAGTTTCTATTTGTCCTCGTGGTAATAAGTATATAAATTCTAATATAAATAATTGTCATGTCTTTTTCATTTAATAAAGCTCCAACGTTGTTAATTGATTTCATAATACGTGCTATTTAATAAATAATATATAGCGAAAGGAACTTCGTTCCAACCGGGTGTCCCACGAGGCCTCTCGTTGTTTTTTCAACAATTCACGATGTTTGTCTCAGAAAACTAATTTTTAATAGTGCCTGATTTTCCTAAATGCTATAGACTAATATACAGAGGTAAATTGTGAATCAAAAATCACTGTTTTGGTGTGATGTCCTTACAGAGCAATAGTGCTACTCAATTGGTGGGAGATACAATTGCTGCTAGGGGAAAGTAGTTGTTCCGGATGACGAAAACACAGTAAACTTTTCCCGAGATCACGAAATTCCATGTCCCCACTTGCTGTAGCGCAATGGTGCCTATCAACTTTCGAGCCCCTCAGTTATTATTCAGCGGTTAAAGTGAAGTGAAATCAATTCGTGTTATATAAGGCGACGAGTAGTAGTTACCCACTATGTCAATCATAGAAAAAGAAAAAGTACAGCGCATAATGGAGATTACCATTAGATATTATGGCCTGAACTTTATAATTAACGGAACGTAACAGTGATTAATAGAAAACAGTGCTCAAGGAGCATACCGTCTGTAGGATTCGTTCTCCGGAACTTGAGTTTCCCAACCTGACATGTCATTGCATTGTATGCAGATTTGATCACCAACTGTGACAATCTTCATCTCAGAACGCATTTCTCACAGTGCCCACCTGCTCTTGTTCTGTGTCGTCCCTCCTTCGTTAAGGCCATCAAGACGAACTGTATTATTTCGCGAATGCGCGATTTAATTCATTT
>JARQZK010004686.1:0-15000 GCA_030704885.1 Cynegetis impunctata
CTGATTTGTTGTGTTTATTGATTAAATTTAGTTAGTTATTGGAAATCATCCTAGCGAACCCGAATTCGTAACAACTGGTGTCAGAAGTGGGATGCCAATAACCAGAAAAATGGAATCGATGATGGAAAAAATAATGCAAAAACTCGCCGAACAAGAGGAACAACGTCAACGGGAGCAGAAATGTCGAGAACAGGAGAAATTGGAAGAACAGAAACGTCGAGAACAGGAGAAATTAGAAAAACAAAAACGTCGAGAGCAAGAAAAATTAGATGAATTACAAAGATTACAGAAAATCCTGGAAGACCTCGACAAACGTAGGAAGGAGGATAATGAGAAATTGAGAGATGAAATAACTGAAGAAATAGTACATGTGAAGGAAGACCTGGAGGAACAATTGCAAGATTTAGAAAAGCGAATATCTACAGTGGAAAGAAATGAATCAAAAGTAATGTCAAATCCAGTCCCCAGACAGAAAGTTTCGAAGCCACCTACTTTTGATGGAGATTCTTCCTGGCCAATATTCAAACGACAGTTTGAAGCAGCAGCCCAAGCTAATGGTTGGACAGATGAAATGAAAGCAGTAGAACTGGTTTTGTCTCTCAGAGGTAAAGCTGCAGAACTGTTACAAAAATTGTCAGTAAAAGAGCAGGAAGATTACATAACTCTAATAAAATCCCTAGAGTTGAGATATGGTGATGATCATAAAGAAATGTTGTATCAGGCCCAATTAGAAGGTAGGCATCAATTGGCAAATGAATCACTACAAGAATTTCAAGCCGAAGTTGAAAAGTTGACTCGGTTAGCCTACCCAATGGCTCCAGATGATATCCTCGAGCAATTGAGTGTCAAATCTTTTGTTAATGGGTTAAAAGACACCGACCTGATTCAACATCTGAAAATTTTGAGACCTAGAACAGGAAATGATGCTTTAGTGAGGGCTCTAGAATTTGAGACAGCAAAATTAACATCTTGTAATAACCGAGCAACACACAGAGCTCGAAAAGTGGAAGTAGAGGAAAATAATACACTTGGAGTAGTATTGGAACGGTTAGACAAACTTATTTCTTCTTTTGAAAAGAACCGAGTATCTTTTAAGGGTGAATGTTACTCGTGTGGAAAATATGGACACACTAGTAGAGAATGTCGTTCCAGAATGAACAGAGGCAGAGATGATAACCGAAACAGAGGAAGATCATCCTCACCAGCACCTAGGAGGAATCAGGAAAACTACCACCAGTCAGAGTAAAGGGGCAAACTCTGACTGGGGAAGTGACAGCCCCCAGGACCGTTTTCATTAGAGGCATTGCAGGTGGAAGCTTATCAGTTAATGGCTCAATCTCAGGACAACCTGTCAAGGTAATTGTTGATAATAATAATAATAATAATAATAATAATTTATTCAATTCAAAAATAATTATACTACATACATATACACATAAATATATACAGATACTGGCGCTGAAGTATCATTGGTTAGGCCTGATATATTACCAACATCTAAAATTACTCCAATGAGGTACAATATAACTCTGAAGACAGCAACTGGTCAAAGGAGCTATATTCGTGGAGAAGCTGAGATTTTATTGGAAATTGGGGAAAGATTGCAGATCCCACACAAAGTTCTTGTAGCAGACATTACTGATGAGTTTATTTTGGGTATGGACATTGTGAAAAAATATGGATTAGTCTACGAGAAGAATACTGGAATTTTAAAGATTGGAAATGAGGAATTCATTCCAAACTATGGCTCCAATGAAAATCAAGTAAGTCTGAAAACAATTCAAGCCTATAAGATACCTGCTTGCTCAGAGCATATTATCTATGTAAGACCAGAACACGATCCTGGGTGGTGTGTTGGACTCATTGAACCTAAATTGGACTGTACATTTTTAACGGCTAGGACTTTATCTCTGACAAAACGAAACATCCCTGTAAGAGTAGCTAATATTAGTAACGAACAGCTAAATATTGAACAAGGAAAAACAGTGGCTACATTGGAACCAGTGTCGTGGATAGCTCGATGTGAGGAACCAGCTGATATACAGGAAACTAAGAAAAAGTATGTTGATTTCACTAAATTGGAGACTTCATGGAAACATTTATCATCAGAACAGATAAAATTGGCTCGAAAATTTATCCACGAAGAAAGCGATCTCTTTGAAGACCAAGAACTCGAAGGAACTGGTTTAGTTGCCCACCGGATCGACACAGGGAATGCCCACCCTATACGACAAGCTCCTCGAAGACTTCCGTTAGCTAAACAATCAGAAGTAGCTGAATTAATCGAATCCATGAAGGAGAAGGGAGTCATAGAAGAGTCATCAAGTCCATGGTCAGCACCTGTTGTTCTAGTTAAGAAGAAGGATGGGACAACAAGATTTTGTGTCGATTATCGGAAACTTAATGATGTTACCAAGAAAGATAGCTATCCACTACCCAGAATAGATGACACATTAACAACACTGTCGGGGTCGAAGTGGTTTTCGACATTAGACCTAAAGAGTGGATACTGGCAAGTAAAGATCCACCCTGATGATAAAGAGAAAACTGCATTCTCAACTGGAAGTGGATTGTACCAATTCAATGTTATGCCTTTTGGGTTATGCAATGCACCGGCAATGTTTGAACGACTGATGGAATTGGTTCTGAAAGGATTAACTTGGAAAACCTGTTTAGTATACTTAGATGATGTGATGGTTATGGGAGCATCCTTCGAAGACCACTTGAAAAATCTGAAAGAAATTTTTAGCAGATTTAGGAATGCTCATTTGAAATTAAACTATAAAAAGTGTTGCCTATTTCAAAATCAGGTACATTTTCTAGGACATACGATATCATCTAGCGGAATACATACATCAGAGGATAAGGTCGAAGCAGTAAGAGAATGGCCAAGACCGAAAGACAAACATGAGGTTAGAAGTTTTCTAGGACTATGTACCTATTATCGGAGATTTGTAGATAAGTTTGCTGATATAGCTAAACCATTACATAAACTGACTGAAAATAAAGCCACCTTCAACTGGACAAGAGAGTGCGAGGCAGCATTTCGACAACTTAAAGCTGCACTTTGCTCAAGCCCTATTTTGTCGTATCCACAGACTACGGGACTATTTATTCTAGATACGGATGCTAGCAATATGGGCATTGGGTCTGTTTTGTCACAAGTACAAGGAGGCGAAGAAAGAGTCATCGAATATTACAGCAAAACTTTCAACAAATCAGAAAGAAACTATTGCGTTACTCGAAAGGAATTGTTAGCTCTGATAAAATCCATAGAGCATTTTCACAAGTACCTTTATGGAAGAAGATTTTTGGTTCGGACTGACCATGCAGCACTCAAATGGTTATTGCAGATGAAGATTCCAGAGGGCCAAATCGCAAGATGGATAGAAAGACTGCAACAATATGACTGCAAAGTAGAACATCGACGAGGAAAAATCCATAATAATGCTGATGCTTTATCCAGACGACCATGCAAAGAAGAATGTCGACACTGCAAGAAAATTGAAATGAAAGAAGGAATAATCGATTTAAGGAGAACTACCATCGATTTGAAACAGGGATGGACGACAAAAGAATTAATTGAGGCACAGGAACAAGATCCTGAAATAAAGCATCTCAGAGAATGGAAAAGACTCGACCGTAGACCCACCTGGAAAGATATTTCAACGATGAGCGCTAAAACGAAGGCACTGTGGGCGCAATGGGATTCCTTAATTCTCGAAAATGGGTTACTCAAGAGGAAATGGGAAAGTCCGGATGGTAAAGAAATCAAAACCCTCTTAGTGCTACCAACCAGCAAAGTGCAAGAACTTCTACAGGAAATCCACGGTGGAAGCTCAGGGGCCCATTTTGGCGTGAATAAGACAATTGCAAGGATAAGGGAAAGATTTTATTGGGTCTACTGCCGTGATGACGTAGAAGCTTGGTGCAGAAAATGTCCAACATGTGCAGCCACTAAGGGACCCTCAAAGAGAACTCATGGAAAAATGGAGAAATACAATGTAGGGCTTCCATTTGAGAGGATCGCTATTGATGTTGCCGGGCCATTTCCAACTTCTAACGATGGAAATAAATACATACTGGTTGTCATGGATTACTTCAGCAAGTGGCCTGAAGCCTATGCTCTTCCGAACCAAGAGACTGAGACTGTCGCACGTGTACTGGTAGATCAGTTCATATCTCGATGCGGAGTTCCACTGGAATTGCACTCAGACCAGGGAAGAAACTTCGAAAGCGAAGTTTTTAAGAAAGTGATGGAGATATTGAACATCCGAAAGACCAGAACCACTCCATACACAGTCTGATGGGATGGTGGAAAGATTCAATCGCACCATGGAACAATACCTGTCGAAGGTTGTGGCTGATCACCAAAAGGATTGGGACAGATATTTGCCAGTACTGCTGATGGCTTATCGAGGATCGGTTCATGATTCCACAGGTCATACTCCAGCAAAGATACTCTTTGCTAGAGAATTACGTTTACCATGTGATTTGCTGTTCGGTACTCCCGAAGATACACCATTGGAAGTAAAGACTTATGCAGATGAATTGAGACTGCACCTAAGCAAGATCCATGAGCACGTCCGGGATAAGATAGATGCTAGTACTGACAGAATGAAGACCAGATACGATTTGAGGGCGAACTCAGCCGGATTTAAAGAAGGAGATTTAGTATGGTTGTACAATCCCCAGCGAAAGAAAGGGTTATCACCTAAATTGAGCCAGAATTGGGAAGGAGCCTATAAAGTCACAACGAGGATAAATGATGTTGTCTACCGAATCCAACGCACTCCTAGGACGAAGCCTAAAGTTGTACATTTAGATAGGCTAGCAAAGTATCACGGTGGAAGTGTATCAGAAGATTTTGATCGGGACGATCAAACTTAAGAGGGGGGCAGTGTTACGAAAATGTCTAAAGCCGACTCTGTGTTCTCTGGAATATTCGATGAACGTTGAAGTAACCGCCCTCTTAATTCGAAGACTAGAACATTCTGGAAGATTCTCGAAGGAATGACAAGACATATAAAAGCGACCATAGAAGAGACGAGGGACAGTCTACAGTTAGTTTTACAGTTTACAGTGAATTACCGTGTTATTAAAGAAGAACGAAGCTTGTGTTTTGAAGTAGTGACAGTTATTGAAAAGTGTGGTTATTTTAAAATTACTGTTGTGTAAATAAATACTGATTTGTTGTGTTTATTGATTAAATTTAGTTAGTTATTGGAAATCATCCTAGCGAACCCGAATTCGTAACAATATATATATATATATATATATATATATATATATATATATATATATATATATATATATACATATATATATATATGAATGACAAAGTTTATGAGTTCTCGGCAAATAAAAAGGGGCCAACTAACGAAGAATCACAACCATTTCGTTAATAATGTCTATATTTCGGATATAGATTATATCCTTCCTCAGGACTCTACAAGTATACATGATATTAAAACATAATAAAAAATCAACAATATTCACAACTTACAACTAACTAGGCTGGATGTAAATTAACCATAACAGTAAATGCAGTGTATGTTGAATATAAGAGTCATCAAAATAGTATTTAATAAAAATTGAAACAAAAAAAGAGAGCTGAATCTAAAATCGAAATTAACAACATAACCTTCCAACGTAACCGAAAGCAATTGATCATTTTCAATCACCTGATTTTGACAGGTCCGCCATTTTGGCTGGAGGACAAACAAACCATTTACGACTATCAGTGTTCTGAGTTGTTTGCTTACGTTTATTGAAAGTAAAAGTATTAAAAAACTTTGAATCATAAATTTATATTGAAAATGGAAAGAAGTACTTATTATCAATCACTTCCTGCCGATATTAAGAGCCGCTACGATCAGAAAATCAAAATTATTGATGATATAGACCCCTATCTCTTGGAGTCCAGCTCTCAAGATTTGATATCATTGTCATCAATTCCAGTAATATCCATCATCGATATGGTTAATTATTTTATCCTCACCCACAGTTTTTATACTGGACAGCAAATGAAAGCATATAAAAGCTTGCAAGGTTTCAAATTGTATGAAGCAGGACTAGTCCAAAAAATTTATGGGAAAAGAGTGAACGAAACAGCTTTTGTAGTTATTGGCAAGGTAATATGTATTTTAATGATATTCATTAGGTTTATTCTCATACTAATCAGTGTTCTTAATTGTTATAACTAAAAGTAAACTTCATATTTCAGGTGAAACATTCACAACGTCTTAACGAAAAGCTTCTGAATTCATGGGTTATTATCCTAACTGACGGTAGTATTTCCAGTGGACATTGCACTTGTATGGCAGGCTTAGGAGAAGTGTGCAGTCATATAGCAGCAATTGTTTTTCTCCTTCACACCCGCTCTCAGTCTAAGGATGAAAAAGCGTGTACCTCAAAGCTGGCAATGTGGCCTGTCTATATCTATATGATATGTCTATATCTTCATACTGTTCCTTCAGAAAAAATAAATATACTTTCATGAGGGTCCTAATTTGCTGTCATATAACAATTACAGCAAAATCACTAGATACCTGCTCTACTTGCTTTTTTCGTTTAACCGAACGTTTAAACCTGCTGACTTGAGTTTTACCAACAGGATTGGCAATTGTGTACCCTATATTTTGGGTTGGAATCCAGTCAGGGTTGTCTTTATCCAATAACTCTGCAGGAGTCCCTGAAAAATATTTTAAATAAAGAGTTCATCTTTTTTCACTTATTCAAGTAAACTTACCTGTTATAAAATGTTTAGAACAGACTCGTGCATATTTCAATTGAATTTCACTAAAAGGTCCCCTTTTCAATGCTTTAATCCATTTATCTTGCCTTTCTAGTGATACAGCATTTGACTTATCACCAGCATTCTTGAGGGCAGCAGGGCTTCTATAAAATCTCACTTTGTCTCGGTTTGCTCTCATACCACAATGAACCACGGCACAAAACGATGGCATTTTCTCTAATAAACTCCAACAATAATCAAATAATCAGAAAAAAACTTTAAATTCGACAAACAACTCAAAAAATTATGAAACTTAAATGACAATTCAGCACAACTGTTTGCATAACAATGGTTTGTTTGTCCTCCAGGCAAAATGGCCGAAGTCGCGTGACGTCATATGAAAATGGTCAATAAAATGACAGATGTCAAGCAGGTTCCCAATATTACAGTAACCATAGATCAAAGTGTAAGAGGTGTCACCTAGATAAACAAACA
Source organism: Cynegetis impunctata (assembly GCA_030704885.1). Lineage (NCBI taxonomy): Eukaryota > Metazoa > Arthropoda > Insecta > Coleoptera > Coccinellidae > Cynegetis > Cynegetis impunctata. The sequence continues at coordinate 7,232 of JARQZK010004686.1, forward strand.
GAGGTTATAGATGTCGCATGAATAATATAAATATGAAGTCCACACTAAAGAACATCAACAAAGGACAGAAAAACAAAACTCTTGATAGACAAACCACGATGAATATTAGACAAAGAAACACCTGGAGCAAAAACACAATCAAAAATTCAGAGAAAGAAGATGACTATAGACACAACTGAGCCTTGCAATGTCAGTTCTTTTATTAACGTTGTTCGGATTATGATTTATATGGCACATCTCTAAAAAAATTCTCTTCTGACCATTAGATGCCCTATCCAGAATTTTGAAATTTGTGAAATCAAAACAATGTCCCATACTTGTCGAATGGAGTGCCAACGCACATCTATCCGGGTGAAGTCTGACATCACTCTTATGGAGAGTTATTCTTCTCTTGATGGTCTGAGATGTTTGACCTATATATATCCCATCACAATCCAAGCAGGGCACACTGTAAACAACGTCTGAATTAGACGACAGAGGAATCCTGTCCTTCAACTTCGTGAAAACACATCGACCCACCAGAAAGTTATGTTTAGCCAATTTAAGATGTTTAATACTTGAGAAGATGTGTGAAAGCTTCACAGTTAGAGCTGAGAAGTATGGTATAGATCTATATTTAAGAACCGGAGTCTGTGAGTTAGTTTGTGACACATCCTCCGTGTGGTGGATCATCTGAGGTGCGGGAATAGATCGCCTAGCATCAGTATTCCATAGAATCTTCCTTATAAGAGGTCTCGGTTAACCATTGTTTAATCAAGATTCGCTCCAAACGGAGCAATGAACTACGACTATAATCTATGTGAGTAATATTCAGAATTCTCTCCTTAAGCTGACTAATGGTATTAAACTTTAAGCTCCAATCATGATGTGAACGGAAATGTAAGTATCTACGGAAGATGATGGTTTCTGATACCAATCTAACTTGATTTGGTATTCACTGGTCCTGACAACTTTAGTATCTAGAAACGGTACAAATCCATCAGTTTCTTCTTCCACAGTGAAAACAATATGTTGGTCATAGGAGTTAAAAACTTTCACTATTTCTTCAATTCTGTCTTCAGGTAAAGTTAGAATGAGATCATCAACATACTGAAATAGAAAGGGGAGTTGAAAAGATAACTTAGGCACACATGCTCTGAGTAAAGAAGACATCACTATAGATGCTAGAACCGGACTAAGGCAACCTCCCATGGGGCAACCAAAAATCTGTGAATAAAATTCTCCCTTATAAGAGAAGTAATTAGATTCAAAAATGAAAGCAATAATAGCCAAGAATTGTTCCTTAGGAATATCAGTATGACACGAAATTCTATGCCATTCATGGTTAATAATGGTGACTGTGAGCTGTTGTGAAATGTTGGAGAACAAACTAACAACATCAAGAGAGATCACCACATGTTGTGACGGAATAAACAACCCATTGACTGTCCTAGCAAAAGTAAACACATCTTTGACAGCAAATGTATGAAAATCTTCAAACGAGACACTCAATATATTAGCTATGAACTTACACAGACTAGAGGTTGCAGAACCAATTGTAGATACAATGGGACGGAGTGGCAGGTCAGGTTTATGTATTTTGGGCAAACCATAAATGCGAGGAGACACACCTTTATAACATGTAAGATTACTGACCACAATAGAGCTTATGTAATTACCGTCCTTAAGTTTTTTAATCAAACTATTCAGCCGATTCTGTATTCTAGTTGTAGGGTCAGACATAAGTTTTTTGTATGTTAATGTATCCCTGAGTAGAGCTGTGGATCTTGTCATCATATTCCAACCTCTTCATCGCCACAGTAACATTTCCCTTGTCGGACTGCAAAATGATAATATCTGGATGTTGTTTCAAGAAGGACCTTGTAGATAAAAGCATGTTATATTCTAAACTTGACGATTGTGAGCTCTGTTGGAAAAAATTAGTTAGAGCGTTGGTACATCTGAGTCGCATAATATCTTGTGTGTCGGCAGGTGCCAAAGTAATAATAGATTCCACAATTGCCAAAACAGATCTTATAGGGATTACCTTTGGTGGAGGCGCAAAACAAAATTTCGGACCAAGGCTCAAAATTGTTGTGACTACAGCAGGAAAGTCCGTCTCTGTGTAATCTTTGAACCACTTATCATCAACTTTCAAATTATCTATATATGAATTTCTTAAAAGAGAAAGTTTTTGTTTAAGTATAGATTTGTGATGTTTGAAAGCGGTATTATAAGCCTTAGATTGCGTTTGACTAAATTTAACAAAAACATTACTTGGAAGTACAGAACTACACAACCTACTAGTTGTGTCGATTTTATATGACAAATGCTCTTAAAAGTAATTTCTATCTCAAGATTCAACAATTTATACGATACCCTCCGGGTGAACGAAGTCACTCTTGTGTTAATACTACTATTAGTATTTACACTATTAGTATTGTATGAAGAAGTAAGAACCAGTTATGGAGCTCTTGCAGCGACCAGGTTGAAACATTTGGCCCGCTTAAACAACAAATTAGCCAGAATGGAGTGCAGAAGGAACTTTTTGTTGAGTTGCAGATCGTCGGGATTGTTGCCCAGACACATTGTACAAAATTTGAAATGTTCTGTTAACATGTTAGGAACTGATAGTAGTATTAACACAAGAGTGACTTCGTTCACCCGGAGGGTATCGTATAAATTAGATTGCGTTTGACTAAATTTAACAAAAACATTACTTGGAAGTACAGAACTACACAACCTACTAGTTGTGTCGATTTTAGATTTTATATGACAAATGCTCTTAAAAGTAATTTCTATCTCAAGATTCAACAATTTATACGATACCCTCCGGGTGAACGAAGTCACTCTTGTGTTAATACTACTATCAGTTCCTAACATGTTAACAGAACATTTCAAATTTTGTACAATGTGTCTGGGCAACAATCCCGACGATCTGCAACTCAACAAAAAGTTCCTTCTGCACTCCATTCTGGCTAATTTGTTGTTTAAGCGGGCCAAATGTTTCAACCTGGTCGCTGCAAGAGCTCCATAACTGGTTCTTACTTCTTCATACAATACTAATAGTGTAAATACTAATAGTAGTATTAACACAAGAGTGACTTCGTTCACCCGGAGGGTATCGTATAAATTGTTGAATCTTGAGATAGAAATTACTTTTAAGAGCATTTGTCATATAAAATCTAAAATCGACACAACTAGTAGGTTGTGTAGTTCTGTACTTCCAAGTAATGTTTTTGTTAAATTTAGTCAAACGCAATCTAAGGCTTATAATACCGCTTTCAAACATCACAAATCTATACTTAAACAAAAACTTTCTCTTTTAAGAAATTCATATATAGATAATTTGAAAGTTGATGATAAGTGGTTCAAAGATTACACAGAGACGGACTTTCCTGCTGTAGTCACAACAATTTTGAGCCTTGGTCCCAAATTTTGTTTTGCGCCTCCACCAAAGGTAGTCCCTATAAGATCTGTTTTGGCAATTGTGGAATCTATTATTACTTTGGCACCTGCCGACACACAAGATATTATGCGACTCAGATGTACCAACGCTCTAACTAATTTTTTCCAACAGAGCTCACAATCGTCAAGTTTAGAATATAACATGCTTTTATCTACAAGGTCCTTCTTGAAACAACATCCAGATATTATCATTTTGCAGTCTGACAAGGGAAATGTTACTGTGGCGATGAAGAGGTTGGAATATGATGACAAGATCACAGCTCTACTCAGGGATACATTAACATACAAAAAACTTATGTCTGACCCTACAACTAGAATACAGAATCGGCTGAATAGTTTGATTAAAAAACTTAAGGACGGTAATTACATAAGCTCTATTGTGGCCAGTAATCTTACATGTTATAAAGGTGTGTCTCCTCGCATTTATGGTTTGCCCAAAATACATAAACCTGACCTGCCACTCCGTCCCATTGTATCTACAATTGGTTCTGCAACCTCTAGTCTGTGTAAGTTCATAGCTAATATATTGAGTGTCTCGTTTGAAGATTTTCATACATTTGCTGTCAAAGATGTGTTTACTTTTGCTAGGACAGTCAATGGGTTGTTTATTCCGTCACAACATGTGGTGATCTCTCTTGATGTTGTTAGTTTGTTCTCCAACATTTCACAACAGCTCACAGTCACCATTATTAACCATGAATGGCATAGAATTTCGTGTCATACTGATATTCCTAAGGAACAATTCTTGGCTATTATTGCTTTCATTTTTGAATCTAATTACTTCTCTTATAAGGGAGAATTTTATTCACAGATTTTTGGTTGCCCCATGGGAGGTTGCCTTAGTCCGGTTCTAGCATCTATAGTGATGTCTTCTTTACTCAGAGCATGTGTGCCTAAGTTATCTTTTCAACTCCCCTTTCTATTTCAGTATGTTGATGATCTCATTCTAACTTTACCTGAAGACAGAATTGAAGAAATAGTGAAAGTTTTTAACTCCTATGACCAACATATTGTTTTCACTGTGGAAGAAGAAACTGATGGATTTGTACCGTTTCTAGATACTAAAGTTGTCAGGACCAGTGAATACCAAATCAAGTTAGATTGGTATCAGAAACCATCATCTTCCGGTAGATACTTACATTTCCGTTCACATCATGATTGGAGCTTAAAGTTTAATACCATTAGTCAGCTTAAGGAGAGAATTCTGAATATTACTCACATAGATTATAGTCGTAGTTCATTGCTCCGTTTGGAGCGAATCTTGATTAACAATGGTTAACCGAGACCTCTTATAAGGAAGATTCTATGGAATACTGATGCTAGGCGATCTATTCCCGCACCTCAGATGATCCACCACACGGAGGATGTGTCACAAACTAACTCACAGACTCCGGTTCTTAAATATAGATCTATACCATACTTCTCAGCTCTAACTGTGAAGCTTTCACACATCTTCTCAAGTATTAAACATCTTAAATTGGCTAAACATAACTTTCTGGTGGGTCGATGTGTTTTCACGAAGTTGAAGGACAGGATTCCTCTGTCGTCTAATTCAGACGTTGTTTACAGTGTGCCCTGCTTGGATTGTGATGGGATATATATAGGTCAAACATCTCAGACCATCAAGAGAAGAATAACTCTCCATAAGAGTGATGTCAGACTTCACCCGGATAGATGTGCGTTGGCACTCCATTCGACAAGTATGGGACATTGTTTTGATTTCACAAATTTCAAAATTCTGGATAGGGCATCTAATGGTCAGAAGAGAATTTTTTTAGAGATGTGCCATATAAATCATAATCCGAACAACGTTAATAAAAGAACTGACATTGCAAGGCTCAGTTGTGTCTATAGTCATCTTCTTTCTCTGAATTTTTGATTGTGTTTTTGCTCCAGGTGTTTCTTTGTCTAATATTCATCGTGGTTTGTCTATCAAGAGTTTTGTTTTTCTGTTCTTTGTTGATGTTCTTTAGTGTGGACTTCATATTTATATTATTCATACGACATCTATAACCTCTGTTTGTTTATCTAGGTGACACCTCTTACACTTTGATCTATGGTTACTGTAATATTGGGAACCTGCTTGACATCTGTCATTTTATTGCTTTCGGTTACGTTGGAAGGTTATGTTGTTAATTTCGATTTTAGATTCAGCTCTCTTTTTTTGTTTCAATTTTTATTAAATACTATTTTGATGACTCTTATATTCAACATACACTGCATTTACTGTTATGGTTAATTTACATCCAGCCTAGTTAGTTGTAAGTTGTGAATATTGTTGATTTTTTATTATGTTTTAATATCATGTATATTTGTAGAGTCCTGAGGAAGGATATAATCTATATCCGAAATATAGACATTATTAACGAAATGGTTGTGATTCTTCGTTAGTTGGCCCCTTTTTATTTGCCGAGAACTCAAACTTTGTCATTTAAATTTTACGGCAATACTCCTTTTTCTATATATATATATATATATATATATATATATATATATATATATATATATATATATATATATATATATATATATATATATATATATATATATATATATATATATATATATATATATATATATATATATATATATATATATATATATATATATATATATATATATATATATATATATATATATATATATATATATAAGTAAGAATTATTCGTGTTAAACGGAAAACACGCCCGTGGTTATAAAATTAAGTGAACTAGGACATTTATTTGAAACTAATCAAACAAGCCTCCTAGCGGAGCTGGTTATAAGAGAGCGAGTGCTGCTTGCGGTGTGTAATGTTGAATCACATCGAATTGATGTGTCAGCTTTACTCTTGCTTAGCGAATATGGTAGCCACCTTCGGGTGTTTCGGACGTACTAATTCTCGTTGCCGAAATGTTTTCGTCTGTCTGAAAGATGTGGTTCAATTGTTTCCTACTGGTGGCGCTGTGTCATATTTATATGTCATGGAGTTACTAGAAGAAATATGTATGACCGTTTGAAATGTTGGTTTGGTTATCACTCTCGGTGGATGGATGATACTGATGAGCTCCAATAAGGGCGAAATAGTCTGTCTATCAATTTCCATCGATTGTGATAAACAAATTACATTTCGAACAATTACCGTCTAGGGTAGATGTTGATATTTCGATGCTTCGTGAACTCTTATAACCAGCTCCGCTAGGAGGTTTGTTTGATTAGTTTCAAATAAATGTCCTAGTTCACTTAATTATATATATATATATATATATATATATATATATATATATATATATATATATATATATATATATATATATATATATATATATATATAGATATATATATATATATATATTTTTTTTTTTTTTTTTTTTGATATGGTTTATGTATTTGCAATATTAATATAGAAATATATGGTATAATATGAAAATAGAATTGATCAAGGCAAGGAAAAACTTCAATAAACAGATATCAGTAAATGATAGATGATTATAAAATATATGTATACCTATTCAAAGATATAAGATTTGAACATATGAAATGAAATAAGTATGAAAAGTGTTAATTAATGTAATGATACTAATGAAATTTCAATTAATGTGAATTAAGATCGTAGCGCCGGAACGGCTAACATCTATTTGTATTTTTGTGGACTTCGTATTTTCCAGTGGTTCGTTGTGTTTCGATTGAGCACAACTGTTCCACAGTAGATAACCTACCTACATCAAGTTGAAATTTACATTGAGTTTTTATAATTGAACATGAAAACCAATCATGAAATGAAGGAGAGGACGTATAAATTAATTGGTTAGAGGAACTATGTATACATCATGAAAAGGCTGTATGATAGAACACCTATTTATTTAAAAAGTAAAAAAACTTTCAAAAGTTTCAGGAAAACATCTCTGACATGTCTACTTTCATTACCAACTGAAGAGGTTTTGAGTATAATGTACAAAATTAAGTACTTACCAGCTAAACTGAAAGAAACAACATGAAATAAAAGAAGAATTAACATGAATACTCTGCTTGAATGGTTTGAACGTAATGAGTTATTATATTTCTTGAATTTTCCTGACGTATAACAGCTCTCCTAAAAGTACGGTGGACTGAGAGTCTGTTTTTTTATAGAATCTCTGTTTTCCTGGTTATATAATTGGATGATTATCGATATTACAACAGACTGCCCCGATTTTCTTGAAATTTCGGATTATAGCTTATTTTGGCCTGAAAAAGCCGAATATGAATAGAAATCAGATTTTGTCGCTGGATAATCTTTTTTTTTCAAAAACTTGAGCTGACCTGACCTATTCTAACCTCACAAACCTAACCTTCGAATTTAA